>ULGV01000003.1:831103-979204 GCA_900519065.1 Yarrowia hollandica | reverse complement strand
AAAAAAAAAAAAAAAAAAAAAAAAAAAAAAAAAAAAAAAAAAAAAGAAGCAGAAAAAAGAGAGAAGCGAAAAAAATAATGGGCGTTTCAACAGCAGATATCAGCAAACCAAAAAACAACAGCAAAAGTTCGGCAACAAGAGCCAAAACGCACATCGCGCCTCACCACTACTGTACGATACGAGTACACGTCGTACAGTACCCATAGCCCCGTCAAGTCTATTGCTTTTCAACAGTGGTTGGGCAAGTAGCAATTAGTTGAACTACTCGCACTCGCACTTGTACGGTACACTGTACCCCTGACAGGACAGTCAACTAAAGAGTACCGTACGTACTGTACTGAAAGTAGCTCCTGTCAGCGCGCGATACTGTAGCCAGGTTTTATTTTTTAAGCTTTGGCTCCCCTTGGGTTGGCCCACAATATAACGGTGGGATTGTGTGTTCCGGGATCCAGGACACGTCTTGGTTTCTTGTTGTCGTTGTCGTTGTCGTTGTCGGTGAGCTTCTGTTCCGCTGACAGCCCTCCCCGCCGTCTTTTTTCTCTCCTCTTTTGCCTCTTTCTCTTCTTCCTTTTTCCCAACTCTGATAGCCCCACACCGTCTCTCACGTCCTGATTTTATTTACCTTGTCACACAACACACATTGCACCACTGCACCACTGCACGCACTCTGTTTTTGGGCACGTGACGCGCACCACCACACTACACCATACACACACCACCACCACCACCACATTTGGCCAATAACTCCATTCATCTTGACGATCCCCTTTTTGCACCAACACAAGAGCCAACTAGGCAGTGAGTAACACAAATGCATCCCCCCCATGCTCCCCGCGCCTCCCCCACATCTAACACAGTGCATCCTCCTCCATTACCGCCAAAGCCCCCGGCTGAGGTAGTGTCTCGACGCACCCAGGTGACGGAAGAGTTCCGCCAGAAGCTGCCGGAGCGGGTGTCGTCGCTGGTGGACAAACGGCCGTCGTACCACCCTCTGGGGCCCCGGCAGCCGGACGCTCCACGGCATCTGGGCGTGTATTCGGCCCGCGAAGACGAACGAGTCGATAGAAGTAACACAGACTCGTCGGATAGGACCAGCGGAAGCGCCACCGACCGTACCAGCCACTCGTCCTTCAGCACCGACCGCACCAGCATCTACGGCGGCGTGGCGGGGTTCTACAACGACATGAACCCTGCGGGCGGGAACAACATTGGGGCCGATTACGACAAGTTCTGGGCACAGCAGTACTCGGACATTAGCCGGACAAGTAGCATGCAGTCTTGGCGACCCGACAGCGAACGCCCGCCCCCATTGCCGCTCAAAAAACCTGCATTGAACACGTCGCACAGATCGAGCCCCGTTTCCACGTCTTTCAACACGTCCACAGGCACCCCTCCTCCTCTGCCTCCACAGATCCCACTCTACGATACCTACACGGAACAACAAGCATACGAGGACTATCTGGAAAACGAGTTTTACGACCCCCAGGCTGCTCCTCCCTCCCGTCATTTCACTCCGTCGCCCCAACCATCAACCAACAGCAGCGATCGGTACCAGATTCCCGCTCACCTGAGCCCCGGACACCACTCGGCAAACCACTCGCCGTACCAGCCTCCGGCAGACATCAATCTGCCGCACTTGGATACCAACGACTGGAGCCATGTTGCGTCTGCGTACGAAACAGACAACATGTACGCCCAAGGAGGCTACGAGTCGCCCGTACGAATGCCCGTGGCAGACGCGTACATTCCAAGCAGCCCCAGTCCGCTGCCCGAACATCATCAGGGCCATTCTCCAATGATGATGCACTCTCCTCTGGCCCATCATAATCAATCATCTTCATCATTGCACGCTAGCAACTCGCCGCTTGCCCACAATTCGCCCATGCGATTCTCGCCCGTCCACCAGCCGCCGCTGCCCACCGAACGTGAACTCGCCATGCGCATGGAACGACTCGATATGCGCCCGGCACTCGAAAAACGCATGAGTCTGCCCAATGGGGTGCCCAAGTACCACCAAAAGTCGCCGGCAGTGTCGCCCTCGCGGTTCAACTCCATGCCCAACAAGCGGCCTGTTCCTGTGTCTGCTGGAAACACGCCGGTCAAGCAGCTGGACATCCCCGAGTACGACGATATCCTCAATGAGAGCGTACGGTCTGCTACCACAGACAACCACACCGCGTGGGTGGAGCTGGATCTGCCCACGATCCCCACGCGGCCGCACGTGGACCTCTCCAACGTGACGTACACGTGTCCGGAGATGTGGTCGCTGTCAGGCGTGCGGGACTGGATCCGACCCTTCTTCAGCGGTGACAAGGAAGTTCCCGAAAAGGACCTGCACAAGGCCGTGTCAGAGCTGTTTGCCGCCAACAAGACCCTGTCGCCGGTTTACGCGGAACAATACGCTAAGCACGTGATTGGCGCCTTGGGCCGTGGTGATGTGCTCCGCCACGACGAAGAGCGTGGCTCGTTCATGTTCAGCGAGTCCGGCGAGGTGTCGGGTGTCATTCCGGCACTCACGCTGTGCTACTCCAAGTCGTCGCATGACTCCGGGTACACTTGTTACTCGACCAAGTGTCCTTACGAGTCGGACACGCGCAAGCGTGAAGACAAGAAGCGCACCGAGTCGACGTCGTCCGACCAGATGGATTGGGCGCAGTACTGGGAGCTGACAGACGACCAACTAGCGCGTATTGATCCGCGTGAAATCAAGCGCCAGTACGCCATGCACGAGCTCATTGTGGGTGAGGATCACTTTATCCGCGACCTGGAGATTCTGCACAATGTCTATGGCGAGTCGCTCAAGTCGCACATGCCCGACAAGCAGTTTCGTGACATGTTTGCGGTGCAGGACATCATTGGGTGTTCCAAGGAGCTGCTCCAAGGTCGGCTCAAGTCGCGCCACATTATTTTTGTGACCGGCATTGCAGACATCATCATCGAGTGGATCAAGGTGGCGCGCCCGCACTTTCTCGCCTATGCCAACCGCTACTTGCATGCTGATCGGCGGATCCGAAAGGAGCGCGAGGACAATGTTTTGTTTTCGCAGTGGCTGGGCGACATGTCCAAGGACCCTCGGACGCTGGGAAAGCCGTACTCGATTTATTTCCATCGAGTGATCCCCCGATTGGCGCGATACTCGTTGCTGTTGGGCACGATTTCCAAGCACACGACCAACGAGATGGAGCTGGAGCTTCTGTCACGTGCCATCGCTGAGTGTGATGACGTGACGCGTCAATGCAACCTGGTGATTGGCAACGTGGAGAAGCAGGTGGAGCTACTGGACCTCAAGACGCAATTTGTGTTCAAGTCGGACTGCGGTGCGGACCTCAAGCTCGAGAGCGGCCAGCGCAAGATTCTGAGGCGGGGCGACGTGCAGCGAAAGTCGGATTACGGCTTTGAGTGGATCGACGCTCATCTGGTGCTGCTGGACAACTTTCTGGTGCTGTGCAAGCATCAGACGGGTCAGCATGGTCCCAAATTGTACGTGACTCGTAAGCCAATCCCTCTGGAGCTTCTGTGCGTGGAGCAGATTGACGAAGCCGAGCAGCAATCCAAGGGCCGTATCCACAACATCACGTCGCATGTTCGTGAAGTGCGTGACAAGCGGATGAGTTTTATTGGCGGCGATCACCACGCCAGCTCATCCGGTTCCAGCAATGGAACAGTGACTGTGTTGAACGAGGACTCGGACCAAACGACATACCCATTCCGCATCCGTCACCTGGGACAAAACATCACCTACACGCTGTTTTGCCCATCTTCTGTCGACAGAGACAGATGGCACACGGCCATGGTGGAGGCCAAGCGGCAGTACTCGTCCAAGGTGTACGCCAAGAACGCGGAGCCATTCCGATTAACGGTTTTGTCGTATCTGGACTTTGGATACGAGGTGCCTGTGCGACTGGCCATCCCCAACAACGCCTCTACCCTACAGAGAGCCATTGAAAAGGCCGGATTTGTAGGCAAGGTGCATCTCAAGACGCAGCCCTCGTCCAGCAGCATGACGACGCGCAGCCGGGTGAACTGCGCCACGTCGTTCATGTTCGATTCGCGCGAGTTTGTGTTTGTAGGCACCGACTATGGCATTTTTGTGTCGGAGCTGTCGCCCGAGTCACGTCACAAGGGCGGCACCAACAAGTACAAGCGGTGCGTGGATTTGCACAAGGTGACACAGATTGGAGTGATTGAAACGCTCAATCTGGTTATCATCCTGTGCCACCGGGGCCTCGTCTACTACCACTTGGACGTGCTGCTCAACCGGAGCATGACCAAGGACACCTCCACGCCCATGGGCTACAAGTTGTCGTCGTCGGCGTCCTTTTTCACCATTGGCAACATGAAGAACCGTACACTGGTCTTCTACAAGTCTCGGGAGGGCCTCAACTCGGTGTTCAAGGTACTGGAGCCCATTCGGCAAAAGGGCTCGCAGAAGAAGCGGTCGCGAATGTCGCTGTCGCGGTTCTCGTCGCATATTGGATCCACCGAGTATTTCCGAGATGCCGAGCGATTCTACGTGCCGTCCGAGTGCTGGGGCATTTCAGTGTTCAAAAACTACTTTTCTGTGCACTGTACCAAGGGCTTTGAGGCCATGAGTCTGGATTTCAAGGTGCCTCGAACGCTGCCCATTGTTTCTGCGGGGTCCTCTGACCTGCGGAAACGTTTGGAGGGCCTGAGACCCCTGGCCATGTTCCAAATCTCCGACTCCAAGTTCATGCTCTGTTACGATGAACTTTTGGTGTACACGGATCATTTTGGTAACCTGGCCTCCAAGCCCATCCCCATCATGGTCAAGGCCAAGGGTGTTGCTCTTCAGCACCCTTACCTGGTGATTGTGGATGAGGAGATGGCGGAGATCCGGCATATCGACGGAACTCTCAAACAGGTCATCCCTGGCCAGGATATGCGTCTTATCGACGACCATGAGGGTCAGATCAAGCTGTGTATGGCCAATCCCAATGTTTATGGCCGGCAGCTGATTGTGGAGCTCAACACCAATGAATTGATTGTTGACGACGACGATTCTTCCTTGACGGGGTTGTAGTCGGCGTTGGTTGATGGTTTTGGACTGGACAGCCGTGTCTAGTCATGTATACATAGTTTATTTATTCTGTAATGAGTTTTGAGACGTGTAGCCAAAAACAGAAATAAACAAAAAAAATCGATAGAAAAAAATTGACAGAAAAAAAAATCGATAAAAAAAATGGATAGAAAAAAATGTATAGAAAAAAAATTGACAGAAAAAAAATTGACAGAAAAAAAATTGACAGAAAAAAAAATCGATAAAAAAAATCGATAAAAAATATAAAAAAAAGCCGGGTATGTTTTGATAAGGAAGCTTATTTGATTTAAAGTTTAACAAAGTAGGTTGTTGACAAAAAAGTGGTGAAATGTGGAGGGTGCTGAAAATGGTAATATAGGGGATTTTGAGAGATAAAGAGTGAAGAATTGATGTCTTTGAGTCTATTTCATGCCAGGAATGTGCTGGAAATGGTGTGTTGTAGTATAAATTTATTGAGTTAGGAGGTGGTTTAGATGATTTAAAGTAGTTCGAACTTTTGGTGTAATTTTCCGAATATTGTAGTGGAGGATTGAAGGACTTCAGATTTGGAGTACGGAGAAGATTTGGAAAAGAATGCACTTTTCAGAATTTCTGTGGGATTATTGTATACTGAGATACGGTGGTGTTGTGTGTAGGGAGGGGTTATGAGGAGTGTGTCAGTCGCTCAAATACGCACCAGAGCTCTAAGAAAATTCCAACGAGTACATTTTGCACCATTCATTCGTCTACTACTTGGATCAACAAATCAATTCACTGCAAATACGAAACTAAAAAGAAATCCCAGCGAGATTCGAACTGGGGACCGTTCAGTACGAGGCACAAGCCATAATGAAGACATGAAGACGCTGGATACAATCTCAAACTGCTCGTTCCTGGTGTTCTCAATGTCTTAGCTCGTGGTTCGTTCCTCGTATATTCACTCCCCACTGATTCACTACCACTCACTCGGAGGCGGTCCAAAATACCCCGGATCTTCGGGAATGGGAGCATTCGGAGGAATACCCATTCCATCAACTCCATTTCCAATCACCAAATTACCCCACCAGTTCAAATCTTTCGGGTCATACTGAACCGAGAAAAAAATGATGATTCCCGACAAGGCAATTCCAGTGACGATGGCAGCCTCCATCACGTAGGCGTACTTTCTCCACCAAGCCAGGTACCGTCCCTTGATGTATCCATTGAACAGAATGGCCAGGTACAGTCCTCCCGTCTTGTAGGTCAAGTTATAAGGCGCCCATCCGTCAATGAGTCCAACCACAAAAATGAGAGGGTTGAAGTACAGGCATTTTCGACGGTAGTAGTCGATTTGGTCTGCGTACTTGGGCCAGTATCGCGCCAGTAACTGAGGCAAGATGACCTGCATAAACCAGAAGAAGAGACCTGCGCAGGCGCCGAACAAAAACATCCATTTCAACACTGGGTACTTGTCAAACATCTTTTTGGGGCCAATGACTCCCCAGGCGACCGAGGCGGTGAAAAAGGTGGTTTCAGAAGGACACGTGAACTTGAGCTTGTTATCTGGCTCGCAGAGATTGTCTAGCCCTAGCTGGAACTGAATGACACCCAGACAAACGACCCCGTTGACCAGAGTGGCCCAGATTTGGAGCCAGAAGATGGACCGAGGCGGCAGGTGGGCGTAATGGGTCAGTTTTTGGTCGCTGGTGTAATTCTCAGCCTGCTCTGCAATTTGAACCGACAGAGCCTTGACGAGATTGAGAGCCATGAACCGACCAGGAAGAGCATAGCCCATGATGAGCTCAGCAAGCACGTTGAGCGAGAGAGAAGTGGCAGTATACGACACAAACACCGTGAAGGGGATAATGAACACCAACACCAGACCCATGACAAAAACAATGCTCCAAACAGGGGTGTCAACCGGCCACACCTCAACAAGAACAATAGCCAGCACAAACATGATCAGCATCACCAGATAAAACCACCAATCAGGCACCTCCTTGTACTTTCGCATGTATCGGGAGTACGGATCGACTCGTCCATGGTAATTGGACCGGTGAATGTACCGAATGGCCTTTCCTGTATCGACAATGGCGTCTCTCATGGCTCTCCAGTCCATCAGGGTAGTGTACACGAACGAAAAAGTGTACACTGAGAAAAAGGACGAGTAGAGCACGAGGTTTCCAGCTGAATAGTACGGAGTGGAGTAGTCCAGGTACTTCTTTTGGTCGAATCGGTAATTGGTCAGAATTCGGGACACGTTGAAAATCTCGCCCTTGTTGTCAAACAGACGGTTGGAGTTGATGGGAATGTGGCCCGTCCATGAGTTGTTGGCGTAGTACAGGGCCAGGATGACCAGGCCTCCGAAAAACGAGCCCACGTATCCCGTAATGGACGTGTACAAGGGCAGAGTGATTGGAAGAAGGTTGGCGGTTGCCTGGTTCCAGTCGAAAGTTGGAATTGGGTTGTATCCGAGTCCGGAGATTGATCCCGTGACAATAGCCAGGTCTGAGTTGTTTGGAGCGATCCAGGTCATCCAGTTGAAGGTCTGCAGAAACTCCATGAGGTAGTTGGGGACCCAAAAGTAGAGGAACGAGACGACAAACATGATCATGAAAAAGGTGTATCGCGAGATTTTCCAGCCGTTGATACTCTCTTTTCGGTTGGGGGCCAGCAGAGCTTTGTTGACCGCCAGAGTGGGCAGTAGAGACGGCCACATGGCTTTGACAGGATACACAGCCACTCGTTTCAGCAAGCCCGCCATGCCAAACCCCATCATTTGGGTCACCAGCATGAACACAAACTGGTAGCCGTAGTCTCCTGCCCAGGTCTGGTTGTAGAAGGTCGGTAGGGCCTGGGTGATGATGTTGGAGGTGATGTAGGGAGTTCCAGCAGCACAGGAAACCATGATGGTCGCCAGAAGCTGTTCCTTTTGAGACCACACTCCTGGGTTCAACGTGAACCGTTTTCCTCGGATGGTAAAGCCCCAATCGGGAAGAGCATACTGTAGGAAACGGCCACAGGGGTAGAGCAGGAGTTGACAAACAGACGCGGCAAGAGTAATGGCGGGGAGACGGACGGAGAAGAACTGGTTGACAAAGGCGGAAATGGCCACCCAAATGGTGCCCAAAACCCACACTCTCCAGGTCTCCAGAGTGGTTTCGTCGTCGTCATAGGGATCGGTGACGGATCGCACCTCGGGATAAGGGCTCCACCAGTGAAAGATGGTTGCCCAGTACCGCATCAACAGAGTGTTTTCTGGATCGCCCTTCTCGGCATCTCCCTCCTCCTCGTCAAAAACTTCCACCAAAGCCCTGATTTCCATCCGGTACTCGTGCCGGAAGTTGTTGTCGTGATCATGGTAGGCATAGTTGGTTCTGACAATCTCCAGCGCTTTCTCCAGAGGCATCTGGGCAAGCTTCTCGGCCATAAAATGAACCTCGCGAGGGTACCCTCCGTCCAGATCGGAGGGAGGGATTTCCAGCTTGTGTCCCAGCCACTCCATCAGGTCCTCTTCGACCTCCACAACCTCTCCGGTGAAATCTTCGTCGTCCTCGTCCTCTCCCTTGGGATCAGACTTGATCCAGACATCTTTGACCTTCTTGGCCTTTTCCACCGTGGCTTCAATAACGTTGAGCTTCATTGTGGGCTGTATGGATGAGCCCTGGGGTATTTATCACACCCGGGGGTTGGTGATGAGGGGTATAGAGACTAGAGTTAGTCTAGAGAGTGGAAACGGGGTAGAGAGAGAAGGTGGGTAAAGAAGGGCATGAAAGTGATGGCAAGGAAGCAAGGAAGACGAATTTGAAGTCCCCATTGTTGTACCGCTTCAAATGCACTTCTTACAGTGTATTGTTAAGACACAGTCCTTCCACATCCAACCACGCCCACCCACTGATGCCGTATATCCAATAATGCCGTACATACTATGCCGTATGTCTCAAAGGCGTAAAGCCATAGGTGATATAGTCGCAGGGATGAGAACCGCTAACCGTATCCCTTGCCAGGGCTTCACTGGGGGTATCCGAGTGGCGAAACCTCTTGTGTGGTTGACGCACAAGTTTCCTCTCAGGTGGGTACAAAAGGTGGTGAATGACAAGATTCCGAGTGCTTGTGTCTGCTC
Organism: Yarrowia hollandica; assembly: GCA_900519065.1. Lineage (NCBI taxonomy): Eukaryota > Fungi > Ascomycota > Dipodascomycetes > Dipodascales > Yarrowia > Yarrowia hollandica. The sequence goes on along the minus strand of ULGV01000003.1, from coordinate 970,064 downwards.
TCTTGTCTCAACGTCCTCTTACTTTTGTGTCGAAAAACTGCCCTTATGAACGGCTTCAAGTAGCGTCACGCTAAACTAGTCCCACAGGCGTCAGAGCCTTGCGGGGTACACTGTAGAGGAGAAGAGAATGGTGGTGGAGAGGTGGTGGAGAGGCAGTGGAGACGGGGAGGGACGTGGAGCCACGTCATTATTTTCAACTGCTGGGTCTTCTTAAATCACGTGATCTTAATGTACACTGTGCTGTATCTTTTTGGTGACTCTTTTCACATATTTCTTCCACGCTAGTACGGATCCCGTACGCACGACAGGTCCTGGGAAAGGTCTAAACTGAATTAATCTGTCATGTGGAAGAAGTCTCCGGAGGGGGTTTGACTTCATCAGGTTTTATCCAAGCGATAATTGGTGGTACTCCAGCAAATTGACGGGAAAAATGAAAATCGCAAGTGGATACTTTTGAGCAAAGATAGAGGTATTTATGGGATCGGAGAGAGCTGAGGATTCAGATGGTGTAGCTTTTATGGGGTCTTTACATATATTATTTTGGAGTTGAGATGTCTCTAGTGAATTCCATAGTTATGGTGATACGCAGGGTGTCCATACTCGTATATAAAAAACGTTGGGGACAAGTTTGGGAAAGGAGAAACATATCATTCGAAACAGTGAGATTCAAGGATCAGGATGGTGTGATTTTCTCAAAGTCTTTACATACATATTTGTGAAGTTACGGGTGGTTTGTGTAAGACGGAGCAACCAGAACAACCACAAGAACTCCGAGGACTAAAGTAAAGGTATCAATGGACTCGCAACATCCGGGGCATTCTCATGGTGGCATTTTCTTTACCTCTTTACATGCAGTTTTGTCGAGTTGTGTCGTCATATAGATTGTAGTGTTTTAGGAGCTGTCTCGAGCCATGACGGTTTCTATACGGAATTATAAACAGCAGAGGATTCCACCAAATGGACCGCTCTTACTACTCCAGTGTCCATCTCATTATCATCAGTTAAATGCATATGGCTATGACTTCTATTTCATTCCATCGAGCGACCACCAGCTGTTGATCTAGATAGCTGTGTCTGCTGATTTCTAGGTGCACCCCTTCCATTAGATACAGCCGATCACTAGAGTCAACTCCACCAGTACCATCACTAGATACAGCTCCTTCGCTAATTGATTCTCTAGCAACCAGCTCGCTACGCCCACTGGGGCCACGCTGATTGGTCAACTCGCCACGCTCGTCGACTCACTCTCCCTCAACCTCCTCAACAACATTCCCTCCTTATCCGGCCAATCCAACCTATCATAAACCTCCCTCGTCATATCCAAACATTTCTCCATCTCTCCCTTTTGATTAGCATCTGCCCATTCTCGTGCAGACAGCAACTGCCACAGAGCAGCCTTCCTCGCCTTGGGAGACTGGGAAAACGCATACGACACTCTCAACATGATCAAGGCGTACCCCAATCTCCCCACCAACCGCTCATCCAGCAACTTTTGAAACCATTGAGTGGCCCCCTGAGACGCAGCATCAGGACCCAGCAAACACTGCAGATCAGAAGTTACCACCAGCATCCGTAGAGCGTATTGAGGCAGCTGTAAACGCGAAATATACGTATAACAAGCGGAATCCAACAACGGATTCAACACCTCGATACGCTGCTTCTCGCTCAAACGCGTCGTGTACATTAGTAAGGCCACAGCCGCTTGTTCCTGACACGCAGCAAGATACTTCCATGCTTTGTCAGACAGAAAGTCTCGCTTAACAAGCTCGTACGTCGCGTACGCGTACCGGTAATCACGTAACATGAATGCATAGTCAGCCAGACGTCGGATAGTCTGCTCTGGAGACCCCTGGGGGTATATTCCTGAAGCCTGGATCGAACTTCCCTCCTGTTTTTCCGAACCTCCAAACTTCAGCCATTTTTTGCCTGCTGAAAACATTCGTCCCGTCAACCCTCGCTTACCAGCAGCTACCGTATCCCACGTCATTATACACCTCTCCATATGAGGAATCAAATGCTGGACGGTAAACTCGCGCAAAAGAGACCGGATACTGTCTTTATCCGGCTGAGTCAGCGTCCGAGATCCAAACCCTACCCCGGTCTTGAGATTGACCAGCTCGTCGCCTACAGTCAGAAACTGTGGCGTGGGGATCGTTTCAGGACTTCCCTCCTGGCCCAATTTGATCATTCCAGCCAATCCGAACCGTTTTTTGGCCCGTTCAAGCAAAGCAACGGTCCGCTGGGTCGAATTCTCCGCGTCTTCAACTCGAGAATCGTGCACCAGAATGTAAAAGTTGAGACAATCCTTGTCGCGTTTTTGACCCTGAGCAAGAGCCTGTAGAGTGTCCAGAGGATGCGGATTTCGAGAAGAAACACAAAAGAGATGGGCGGCAGGCTGAGAGAAGGTCTCAAAGGCAGTGTCGGGAGGAGCAGCAACTAGTTTGGCGAAAAAACGAGCAAATGCTGAATCATCGGAATTGTAATGACTAAGATACTCTCGCAGAAGAGCCTCCATGGCATCAGGATTGAACAAAGTGCCGCCCGAATCACGCTCAGTAGGTCGTTTGGCACCAAGACGAATCGCAAAGTCGTCATACGTGTTTGTCATGCCCTGAGAATCACGTACCGTTGCCCGTCCAACACTCTCTCCATGAGGGGCAATCAAAGTGATGAGATCCTCATACCCAAGATCAAGGGCAAGTTTGTCGCAGTCGTCGGTTGCAAATACCGAACAAAAGGGCGAGTACGCCCGAGCCACTATCGACTTCATCATTGTGGTTGGTTGGGACAGGTGGAGCTGCATTCCGAGTTTGATACGGTGATGAGTAAGCCAGGGTGGGGGGAGGTGGGAGAGGTGGCTTAATCAGCGTGGATTATGTAAGAGGCGTCATTCAATTGCTAAATAAGGGACTGACGTACTCCATGGAGGGCACATTATATAAACATATTAGTCAGCGAGGAATGCGTGCGCAAAATAAAAAAAAGCTTAATCAGCAATGTACTGGTGGCTGTCGTTGGTATGCGCTGGCTCAACATATTTTCTGCTTAATAAGCTACAAACCTTAATCACAACGATCTCCGGCTTAGTCAGCCAACGCCCACAATTCCTCGGAGAGTATTACTTGTACTCGTAATTCCACGCGGCCACTGAGAGTGTCACTTTTAGCACCATGGGCACTGCGCTGCGCTCGTGAGGTCTACTTACGTAATCTATGGGATGACGCAACGCGGTGCGGGATCGAGGAGCACGTGAAAATTGTGTTTCTGGCCAAAAAACGGTTTTTCGCGTAATTATATAATCACCATCTCCGCAACTCCGCAATGACACGTCATGCGCACGTTATCATGGCGTCAATCGTACATTTACACATGACGGCATAGATTACGTTTGCAGCGGTTCGGAGATGAATTAATTTCCGCGTCTAGTAAGCCCAGTGCCACAAACTAGGTACCTGGTACAGTTTTGTTGGGTGGTTAGTTTTTTGTTGCGTGTTTTCGTGTGTCGTAGTCATCACTAGTTGTCGTGATACAGTGCACGTTACGACCCCTGCGGACCAATGCCAAGGCTCGCTTAATAAGATGTGCTTTTTGCTGACGTTATCGCATGCAGTCAAGTTAACTTGACTTGACTTGACTTGACTAAGCCGAGTTTTGGGGCTGAGTTGGGGCTGCCCTGGAATCCGTGTTGAACACAGTTTGGGTTGGAATACACGTTTGTTGATCGTCACTGAGCCGATAACGACAGCCTGGTAGGTTAGATTCTATCAGGGCTAGGGCATGACGCATCTCTGCCTCTCCCTATCTATTAATAGTGCATTTTAGCAATCAGGGGCGCGCGCTAAGGGCTTGGGAACTTTCCACGGTTTAGCTACTTTTTTCACGCGTAGCATTTAGTTGTGCAGAGGCTCATGTTTTTGCATCCTCTTTTTCCCTTCTCTTTTGCGTGCTCGCTTTTGCTTTCGGCCTTCTCTTTTGGTAAGGTCGGGGTCTTTGTTTTTTTCTTTTTAAATTAGCCTTGCAAGTGATAGACACGGCTAGTCAGGCACATGTCCATTTGAAAACACAGAAGCACAGAAGCACCGATTCTCAACATGTTTCGCCGCCGGTTTTCCACCACGGTCGTTCTTTTGGCCATTTGTGTCTTTCTCCTGTTTCTGGCCGCCTCCCAGACCCGTCTGGACGTTGATATTCCCTCTTATCACGGTTATCGCAAGGGCAAGGAGGTGACAGATGAGAAGTTGCATGTTCATGAGGACAACAAGAAGGACGATAAAAACGACGACAAGCACCATGAGCATCAAGTGACGGAGGACAAGAAGGAGGGCGAGAAGGAGGGCGCGCCCATTGTTCTGGAGGCCGAGCAGAAGGCTGAGCAGAAACCTGGTAAGGCTCCGGAGCAATCTGAGGAGGAGAAGAAGAAGGCGGACGAGCTCAAGGCTCAGGAGGACCGGAAAAAGGCCGAGGAGAACAAAAAGGAGGAGGAAAAACGGCTACGCGAGGAGGAAAAGAATGGCCGAATCGACCGGCTGGCTGACGATGAAGACCAGTACAAAAAGACCGAAGCCAAGCTCAAGGAAGCCCAGGAAAAGGCCAAAAACATGAAGGAGGAGCTGGAGGAGGCTCGAAAGCGAAAGGAAGAGCGTCGTAAACAGGCCCAACACCAAAAGAGCGAAAAACTCCAGGGCGTGTTTCACAAACTGGAAGGAGAAGAGATTGGCTCGATTGTCAATAAGCCGCTTACGTACACGGACGAGGAGAAGGTGGACGGTCACGTGCAGCCGTACGGACCCAAGATTGCGCTTTTGTCAGCGTCTAACGGTAAAACTGACAACGAAATGGCCATGTTGGAGCTCGTCTTACCTAATCGACAGGAGTACTGCAACTACCACGGCTACATTTGTGCGTTTGTGGACCTGAACACGGTCGATACGGGCTCGGATCACGTGGTGTGGGCGAAAATGGGCGCCATTCAGCGTGTTTTCGACGAGCATCCGGAAGTTGAATGGGTTTGGTGGATGGATACAGACATCTTTTTGATGAACCCCGAAATCGAACTTGGAGAACATCTTCTGGGAGATCGGGCTCTGGTTGAAAGACTGACTTTTGGCCGTCCTATTCGGAAACCCGACGCTTCTTTTGCTGGAGAAGTGTACCCTTCCAGAGATCAGGCACCCAAGCCAGAGAACTTGAACCTGCTCTTGTCTCAGGACTTTTTCGGAATCAACGCAGGCTCCTTTTTCATCAAACGGTCGCCCTGGACAGACATGTTGCTTGATCTATGGTACGATCCTGTTCATGTGGAGAAGAATTACATTTTCAAGGAGCAGGAGGCGTTGAATAACCTGATTCGAGGCCACAAGTCCATTCTCGCCCATACGGGTATTTATCCCCAGCGGCTGTTCAACTCGTACACTGGAGAACCCAACGATGTGTGGACTTATAAGGAGGGTGATCTGGCTATTCATTTGGCAGGATGCAATCACAACGACAATTGTGAAAAGCATTTGAAGAACTTGTTCCCCAAGCGGGTAAGAGTTCCGGAGGAGTTTAGAGAGGAGGGGCTGAGGGTGGATTTCAAAAAGGACTAGTGAGCTGAGAATATGAGCGACGCGAGCTAAGAATATCAGCGAAGCGAGTATTCTCCACGCCTGGAGGTGTTAAGCGAACATCCTCCACTCTTGTTCGTGGATGAACATACTTGACACTCTCTTATGGATGAATGGTCCGCCGGATCGTTACACGTGTTCTAGCGTTTGAAGCTTGACAGTTGACCCTAGGACAAAAGTGTTGGACTCTAGTGGACAAAATAGGATAATAGAGGTTTGATTGGAGTGATTGGAGATGAGAGAAACGACAGAAAATGTCCGGAGATCGGATATTCTGGACACAATATACGGCGGTTATAATGACTGGTCGGAGCAGCTGTAGCTGAGCGACCGGTACCCACTTTGTGTATACTATGTACTGTAAGCTACGAGTACTGTATTTGTACTACAAAAAACGATACTACGGGTGAATACAGCACACCATTCAATTCTCCTACTCTCAGCGGTTCCAATGGTATACCCAGCTTCTCTCTAGCTCTTATGTAACAAAAAATACACACATCCTTGTACACACTCTGTGTCGTACTCAGAGAGTCGTGCTCAGAGAGGGAACATCATCACAAGTTCCAGAACGAAATACATTACATAATCACATCAATTCCACCCCATTAGACTTAGAGAACACATCTATGAAAAAATATCCACGCCCTACCATACAGATATCTTTACTTTTATGTCACCAAACACACACCACTTGAGTATCATTAAACCTCTCTCAACTCTCTAACCACCACACATATAACCAAGATGATATAGAGAAAAATACTTCTCTTGAAATTCTCTACAAAACGCACTCTTCAGAATTTCTCCTTGTCCCCTAAAACCCTCCATTTTCAACACCTTCCTCATCATCCCTACTAAACCCCAACTAACTCTACCTTCCCCAACTAAAGCTAACAAAAGTTAACAAAAGCCGCCTCCCAAAATAAGTTCTAGCGTTAGTTTAACGGTCTTGCTCCAGTCACGTGAACTACCGACACAGTAACCAGCTTGAATCGACTTGTACCACCAATCTTTTTTTCCACCGCGATTTAATTATCTCATTTTATTTTTATTTTTCATCTCGGAGATAACTGTGAGGGATTTATGCACCGGAAGAATGCACGCGGTGAATAGGAGTGTTTGGTGGCGAGCGAGTAGTCAGCTCAATTGGCGGAAAATGCATGCTGACTAAGTCGATTTACCCATGACTAATCTACTTTTCCGGTTGGCGGGAGCGGCGCGTTTGTACCAGTGTCGCGTTTGTGTCCACTGACTAATCCGATTGCTACAATGCTGACTCAGCAACGTCCCGCTTACTAATCGACGCGCCTCCACCCACACCCCCCCCTGTCAAAAGTGAAACCTGTCACCTTTCAACTGGCCATTTTGCAACTGTCAATCACCAGCTCTCAATACCCATCATTCATGATGACACGCGACCGTAAATCCGCTAAATCCGAAGTCCGAAGTAAATCGGAAATAGATTATGTAATATCTCGTTTTTAGTTGTCAATTGTCCCAGGCGACGTACGTGTTCATGCACCGTGTACGTCTGCACACTATTATTTTGAGTTGAAAAACTCGTACGTACCTTCAACTTTCACACGGCACAACACAAGCCTTGACTTATTAAAACAACATGTTACAGGTCTACGTCGTTCTCCTGTTGGCGGCGCTCTGTCACGCGTTTTATCTGCCCGGAGTGGCTCCTACAGATTATGAGGAGGGTCAGAGAGTGCCTCTTCTGGTCAATGCTCTTACTCCTCGACAGATTTTGTCTGAGAGTGGCCAACTTGAGTCTGTGGTTCCTTATGACTACTACTATGAGCTGTTCAACTTTTGCAAGCCCATGGAGGGCGCCGACAAGCAGAGTGAGTCTCTGGGCTCGATTCTGTTTGGTGATCGAATCTTCAACTCTCCGTTTATGCTCAAGATGAAGGAGGACAAGCAGTGTGAGCAGCTGTGTCCCAACAAGCCTGTTTACGACGTGTTTTCTGCTCGGTTCACCAACAAGAAGATTCTGCAGGGTTACGCGCAAAACTGGTTCATTGACGGTCTTCCTGCTGGACGTCAGCTCAAGGGCGTGGAGGGACAGTTTTTTGCGGGTTTTGAGCTCGGCCAGAACGTGCCTCGAAACGGCGACAACACGGATGACGTGGACGACGACGAGAACGAGAAACGGGACGAGGAATCCGATATCCCCTACCTCAACAACCACTACGATATCACCGTGGAGTACCACACTACCAAGCAGGGTAAGCATCGAGTGGTTGGAGTGGAGATTCTGCCTCGATCTCTGGACCGAACCGGAGCCGAGGAAGACCTGTGTGGCGACTTCCCCATGTTGCATCTCAACACAGACCCAGACACTCAACAGGAGGTCATGTTCACCTACTCGGTCACCTGGACGTACTCAGATACCCCCTGGGCCACTCGATGGGACAAATACTTGCAGGTGCACAACCCCCAGGTGCAGTGGTTTGCCATCATCAACTCCGCCATTGTTGTGACTCTTCTGGCCACTACTGTTGCCACTGTTCTGACTCGTGCTCTCAGAAAGGATATTGCCTCTTACAACGAGATTGATCTCAGTGAAGAGGTTCAGGAGGACAGTGGATGGAAGCTTGTGCACGGAGACGTGTTCCGAACCCCCAAGAACCGAATGATTCTGTGTGCCTTCCTTGGTTCTGGAGCCCAGATGTTTGTCATGACAGGTCTGACTGTTCTCTTTGCTGTCATTGGTTTCCTGTCTCCCTCTAACCGAGGCGCTCTTGGAACCGCCTTTATTCTCTTTTACTCTCTGTCTGGTTTTGTTGGAGGTTTTGTTTCCCGAAAGTTCTACAACACCATGGGAGGAGAGAATGTGAAGATGAACCTGCTGTTGACGCCTATCCTTGTCCCCTCGGTCATCTTTGCCGCCTTTATCGGTCTCAACTTTTTCCTCATTGCCTACAACTCTGCAGGTGCCGTTCCCTTTGGAACCATGGTTGCTCTTGTTGCCGTTTGGTTTGCCATTTCGGTGCCTCTTTCCGTCGCCGGAGGTTTCATTGCCAAGACCCCCTTCAGCGTGCCTGTCAAGACCAACCAGATCCCCCGACAGATCCCCCAGCAGCCCTTTTACCTGGAAAAGTTCCCCTCCGTCGCCATTGCGGGTATTCTGCCCTTTGTGGCCATCTTTGTGGAGCTGTACTTCATCGTGTCGTCCATCTGGTTCCACAGAATGTTCTACATGTTTGGTTTCCTCTTTTTGTCGTACGGCCTGATGCTGGTGTCGACCGTGGTTGTCACGGTGCTCATGATCTACCTGCTGCAGTGCTCGGAAAACTACCACTGGCAATGGCGATCGTTTTTCATTGCCGGCTCGTGCGCCTTTTATGTGTACGCCCATGCGCTGCTGTTTTTGATTAACAAGCTCGCTCTGGGTTCCTTCACCTCCAACATTCTGTATCTGGGATACTCTGCCATTATCTCGTTGATCATGTTTGTCTTGCTGGGAACTATGGGTTATGTGTGTTCTTTCTTTTTCGTGAGAAAGATTTACACTGCTATCAAGATTGATTAAGCGGTCAGCATCGAAGAGCGTAACAGTCATTGGCCCAAACCAAAGAGCGCTTGCTCGGAGAAGATGGCCAATTGTACTGGTACAATACTCAACTTTCCTCATACACATCACACAATCACAAAAACGACCCTTGGGAAGTGGAAAACAGATGTAGATTATACATTATATTATTGCATTTGTACACTGTAGCTAAAATAAGAACGTTTTTAGACTGATACGCGCAGATTACGTAATGTTCGTCCTACAGCGTTTCCAACACTACCATTCGAATCGCACGGCTCCAACGAACAAAATGCACTCTTCAGATTTTCCGTGTGGCCTCTGTGTTCCATTCTATCGTATCGTTTGTAATCAGTCCAATGAGCTAACAAAACCTTAACTAAAAGTGTCCCAGGTTTCGGCACAAAAACCGCAACATTTCGTTATTTTTGTATTTGAACCCCTGTTGTTTTTGTAGCTCAAAATACCCCCATTTATTTCTGCATCTTTTTGTATCTTCACTTTTTCCCAAAATAACCCGGAACCCCGTTTTATATACCTCCAGTCAAGTTTTGTTTCTAACTAATTCCAAGTAATTGAGTCTAACTCGCGACAATCTAAACGGACCACGAAATACACGCTTTTAGACACCCGTGCGTAAACTTCATACCGCTTTACTTCGTCTCAAAAATCGTTAATTTACAAGTATCAGAAGTTTACTTGATATCATCACATTCCACACTCTTTTCAACGTCCCCCACAACATTTCCCTTGTCTCTAGCTCCTCTGTACGTGGGTTCTAGAGAGTATCAATTTTCCAACAAATTCTTACTAATGTTTTTCAAATATCAACTAATTCCCAACTAATCCAACGTGAGAACTCAAAAATTACGTGGTAGTCACGTGAGTCATATCATCCTGCTCAGAATTCTACGCTAATTCGCCTGACGCCTCTTTCTTCTCACAAACATCAATATTGCATGTTTTTGAGACGATACAGCACAGTATGGTGTTTACCCTTACGCAGGTACATTGTAGTCTGTCAACGTTAAACTAACCTTTCCAACTAACGCTCAAGTTGTAGTTGACTTTGGTAACTAATCCGAACCATCAGTGAAAAAAAGAGGTATACAAAAACTGGGACGTTGTACAGTTATTTTTGCATCAGTTTTGTCGAATACTGCCAATCTACAACAGTCCACTTGTAGTGGTACTATCATGTTAGTCATGTACTGTTTTGTCAGCTGGACCTCGGTAAGTTAATCACAGAGTTGGATCCGTTCCGATAACGCTGTACAGTAAATACTACAACGGTGTATGAACTGAGTGAGTAATAGAGAGAAGAGCAAAAGTGGAAAAGTGTACAAGTTACTAATCAACATTACTAATCGTCGTTACTCATTACTCATCCTCTTACTCATCCACTTACCCATGTCTTACTCATGTCTTACTCATCACCTACCAGAATGTACTACCCCTGACAGCTAATACTGTACATACTCTCACTGTACGTCCGAACTACGATACAAGTACCGCGCTCTTGCAGCACGAGTAACCAAATGCTCTCCTGTTTCATACCAAATCTCCTCATTTTATACACACTACCCCTGAACACCAGGATCAAGTGATGGTACTGTACGATACTACAATAGCTAACCAACCAACTGTTATCGTACAAGTGACACCACACCACACGATACCCGTTCCATTACTAATCAGACAGATACGGCACGGTACTTGTACTCATTTTCTTTACTTGTACTCGTGTTCGTACTCGTACTCGTACAGTACTCGAGTTTCCATCTCCTACTTCTGGCATTGCGTTGTGTAATTACACGAATCGACATCCACGATCGCTGACCGCACCACCAACCAAGCCACACCACATCTACCCTTACCCTGGCCAATTAAATACCCCTCCGCTCCCCTCTCATCATCTAATTCCCACCATCCACTTCTCCCTACTGCTCCTCCTCCTCATCCTCCTCCTCCTCGTCCCACCCCATCTCATCTCCGTTTGAGTTTGATGGGTTGCATGCCAGCGGTGTGTGCACAGGGATAAAAAAATATTTTTGAATTTGCCAGTGATTGGACGGAACGGGGAGAAGGAGTGTGGTGAGAAATGGTAGTTTGGGAGCAAAAAAACACGAGTCGGCCAGGGAGACGGCTTAGTAATGCTCTTATTAAGCCTTATGTAAGCACCCGCCGCCGTCTCCCCTAACCCGCCTTGCTCCATACTCTCTCCCCTGACTGCCCACTCTCCCCCCCCCCCCTAACCCCAACTCTAATCGAAAAAATTCCAAATTTAAATTTTTCTCTGTCCACGCATACTCTACATCCTACCCACAACATCATGGACGACTTTACGGTGCAACTTGCGGGTCTTCTGGGCCAAATCACGGCGCCCAAGACGCCCGAAGATATCAAAAACGCGTCCCAGCGTCTCCAGGCCGACTTTTACATGAACCCCCAATGTGCAGTGTCTCTGATCCACATTATGCAGAACCACGACAACTCGGGAATCAAGCAGCTGGCGGGCATTGAGGCTCGAAAGCAGATCCCCATGTACTGGGAAGAGAATGACGTGGCTGTTCGAAACGAGATCAAAAACTCACTGCTGCAGTCGACTCTGGCCGAGCAGGTGGCGTTGGTACGACACACCTCTGCTCGTGTGGTGGCTGCCATTGGAGAGATTGAGCTGGGTCTGCAGACGTGGAACGAGCTTCCCCAGAGCCTCAACACCGCCATCAGCTCGGGAGATGCGCGAGACCGAGAAGTGGCCACGTACATCATTTACATTCTGCTTGAGGTGGGCGCAGAGACCTTTGTCGCCAACGCCTCTAGCATTCTGCCGCTTGTGTCTGTGAACATGGGCCAGAACGACTCCGAGCTGCAGGTGACTTCCATGCTGTGCGCTGGCATGATCTCCGAGCTCATTGACTCGTCCGACCCCAACGCCGAGCTGTTCAAGAAGCAGGTTGTTCCCCAGATGGTCGAGGTGCTCAAGGGCGCCATGCAGCGAGACGACGACAAGACTCTGCAGCTGTTTGAGGTCTTCTCCACTCTTCTGCTGGTCGAGGGCGCTCTTGTCGCTGACCATATCGGTGATCTCGTTCAGTTTATGCTTGAGATTGCCAAGCGAGGCGACTCTGAAGAGTGCAAGATGGCTGCTCTTCGATTCCTCATTTCCGCCGTTCGATTCAAGAAGCGACGACTCCAGGCTCTGGGTCTTGGCCCCACTCTGACCTCTTCCATGGTCGAGATTATCGCCCAGGAGATTTCCGAGAACCCTGAGGAGCAGGATGACGACGATGAGGACGAGGATACCACCCGAAAGCTCGCTCTTCGAGTCATTGGATACCTGTCCAACGAGCTGCCTCCCAAGCAGGTGCTTGTTCCCATTTTCGAGATGCTTCAGCAGCAGCCCAACTCGGACGCTGTTCTGTCTGCTCTGTCCTACGCCATTGAGGGCTCTCCCGAGTTTGTGGCCACCCATCTGGACCCCGTTTTGGAGTCCGTGATTGGCACTCTTCGACAGAACTCCACCAATGTCGCTGCTCTGATGGTTCTGGTTCGTCTGGCTTACCACCTTCATCACATTGTTGGAGAGCACCATGCTACTCTTGTCCCCCTCATTTGCTCTGCCATGGACGCCTCTTCTTCCCCCGCTCAGTTCAAGGCTGCCACTTCTGCCCTTGAGTCTGTTCTCGAGACCCTTGAGCAGGACGTGATTGCGGAAAAGTACCTTGCTGAGCTCATGCCTCGACTCATCACCATGCTTGATCAGGCTCAGGACGACTCTCTGCGAACCACCCTCATTGCTGCCGTTGGTTCCGCTGCCTTTGCTGCCAAGGAGGCCTTTACTCCTTACGCTGAGCAGTGCATCAACGGTCTCGGACAGCTCATCAACCTGGAGAATGCTGCTGAGATGACCGAGGTGGAGCTGGCCGTCAAGGGATCTGCCTTTGACACTATTGGCGCCATTGCCGGAGCTATTGGCAAGGAGGCCTTCCGACCCTACGTTAACACCTTTGCTGAGAAGGCCTATGCTACCCTGCAGGTTGATCTGCTTCGAGAGGCTGGCTTTGTCTTCTTTGGCGTCATTGCCAAGCTGTACGGTGAGGAGTTTGGCCAGTACCTTCCTCGAGTCATTCCTCTCCTTGTCGAGTTCCTTGGCCAGGACGATTTCGGATTTGATGACGATGATGAAGACGACGAGGCCATTGGACAGGAGGACGACGATTCCAAGTTCAAGGTCAACTCTCTTTTGGCTACCCAGAAGGAGGCTGCTTTCCAGGTGCTTGGCGATATGATTCTGGCCACCAAGGGCCAGTTCCTCAACTTCCTGGAGGAGATCACCGACCCTCTGTTTGCTGCCCTCGACCATTTCTACGAGGGTATTCGAAAGGAGGCTCTCGGAGCCGTGTGGAAGATTTTCCACTCTCTTTACAACATGGCCAACCTGCCTCAGTGGAAGGCTGGGTTCCCTGCCGACACCTCTGCTTACCCTGAGTCTCTGTCCACCTTCCTGCAGCTTGCTCGAACCAAGACCGTGGAGCTTCTGGAAGAGGAGGACTCTCGTCTGGTGGTGATTGCCATCTGCGAGGTTCTTGTGGAGGCCATGAAGGCTGCTGGCCCTGCCGTTCTTGGTGACGAAGAGACCCTTCGAACCATCTGCTCTCAGATCATTCTGGTGCTCAAGAAGGAACACCCTGCCCAGATGGAAGAGGAGGAGTTTGACGCTGCTGAGCTGGAGCAGTCCGAGTACGACTCTCTGATGCTGGACTACGCCTTTGACGTTTGTGCCGCCATGTCCGAGTCTCTGGAGGCACATTTCGTGCCCATTTTCAAGGCCCTGTTCCCCTACGTTCAGAACTACGCCAACTCCAAGATGGACGAGGAGCGAGCCTTTGGCATTGGTGCTCTTGCCGAGATGACCGTTGGCATGAAGTCCTCCGTTTCCGAGTTCACCGGCGACATTCTCAACATTTGTGTCAAGGGTCTGACCGACGCCCATCTCGATGTGCGATCCAACTCGGCCTTTTGCTTTGGTGTGCTTGCCGAGAACTCCACCGTCGATCTCACTTCGCAGTACCCTGCCATTCTGCAGAAGCTGCAGCGTCTTCTGACCAAGGTCGACAAGCAGGCCAAGAAGAACCTGTCTGACGACCCCGAGGACAACAACGATCGATGCCTGGCCAACGCTTGCGGCTGTGTGGCTCGAATGACCCTCAAGGCTCCTTCCTCTGTTCCCATTGGCGAGGTGGTTCCTGCTCTTGTTGCTAGACTGCCTCTTGGCGATGGACAGGAGGAGTATGTTCCCATCTTTTCGCTCTTTGCTGCCCTGCTGGAGCACAACGATGGAACTATCGTGCCTCTCAAGGGCGAGATTTCGAGTCTGATCCAGGAGATTGCGAGAAAGGACGAGACGGAAAAGGTGCTGGATGACCAGGTGAAGGCGAAGTTGGAGGCCGTGATGCAGAAGATGTAGGAATAGATTATTTAATGTGAGAGGCCACCATCGACGAGCTGCGACGAGCTTGCTCCGAGAGGATGGCCAAATAGCTCGACATCGAAGAGCTTGCTCTGAGAGGTTGAGCTGTAGTTGTAGTACAACAACCCGATCCAGGCGTATTGGAGGCACTTTTTTATGTACATTCGAGACAACCAGATCGTGCCAAAAGAAAAATTTAGGTGTCGTTTCTGTCTCTAGAGGACTCAGCAAATAGAGCTGGATCATAGATGGACATACTGATCAAGACAGCACAAATAACCCGATGATATTTTATATTCTACCTTTGTTACAAAGTGTGTCTGGTCATTGGCTATGTACTCTGGATTCGCTCATTTCCAACGCATCATTGACATCAGCATAGATCATCGCAATAAGGTATATTCTATACAATTACTGACCCCAACTTGAAGAGTTCAATACTGGAAATTTTTGCACTGAAAAGGATGGATATTACTGGATAATAGTGATCGCAAATGTCTTTAGAACCCGTTTTTGTGTCTCAAAATCCACCCACAATCTTCGAAGACCCATTCAAGTGATAAATATCAACATAAAGTATCTGATAAGGTTTTAAATACGACACTCAAAAAGTTGAGGTTAGCCCCAAAACATAAAGACGAAAAAGAAACAAACAAAAAAAATGAATTGGCTACAATTGCAGCACCTAGGATTCTCGTATGGTCTCCCACTACAATACTAACTAAGCTCTCTGGTGCTTGACTATGGCTGATCGGACGGGAAGCCGTATTTTCACCAGGATATGGCCGCAACTGACAGAAAAGGTGGTTGAAACATGATACAGGGAAGAACAAGTCACGTTTCCCCTAGAATAAAAAAAAATAAAAACCGCATAGGCCTCGAGTAGCTTTAATGTATTTCCCTAGAATAAAAAAAAAAAAATAGGAATAGAATGAATACGAGTGGAAGGTACATGTTAACTTATTTACAGTCTTCCGTGTAGCCTTTCAGTACTAATGAGCAGACACTACTTACTGAAGCTATTTGTAATTCTTTCTTTCATCCATATCCCTTCCGATCATGCAGGGCTATGCAGACCACTATTTTCGAGTCCACCTTAAATCAGACTGTTTCTATTTTTAGGGTCCACTTTAAATGGATTAACCGTGCGGGGTTGTTGGTTACACAGAAGCAACTCCTTGTCTATATATTGAGGTCCTCTCCCCGTCTCCTCTCTCCTTCGTAACCATCATTTCAAGCACCAAGACAAGCACCAAGACAATCACCACGCCAAGACACCAAGCCACCGAGTCAAGATACCAAGTCGGGATACCAAGAAATGATACCTCCTTACCTACAGGCTTCTCCTCCTCCATTGTTGCCTTCCCCTTGGGCTTCCGTTGTCGAAAGTGAGTGCAGTACCTTGTTTCTGTCATTCCCACAGTTGTTTTTGCGTCATTCCCACAGTTGTTTTTGCGTCATTCCCACTTTGTGCCATTCCCGTTCCCAACTAACACAGATACCCACCATTCCATCTACTCTCAAGAGCACCTCTATGCCTGGTGCCTACGCTACCACCTCTTCGCCTGGTGACGCTGACGCTGGACTATCTGTCCTGTTGACCAGAGCTACGCTCTAAAGCAAAAGATGAGTATATCTCGTGTGTTAGTTGGAGCTCTGGTGGAGTTTGGACGGGAAGGGTTCGTTCTTGCTTGGATAGGGGGCATGCTAGTGCCACTTCCCTGTCCATGAAAGCCGGCCCTTATCTCGTGGCATTCCTGGTTCCGATTAAGTGGATGATCGGTAAGTCTTAGATCGCCTCCTTTTAATGTTGGAAAGCTAAGAGTCGGCACAGTACCCGCGGGGCTGTGCCGATCGACACGACCTCTCTGCGTATGTCGATGTCTTGGGGTTAGTATCCTCTGAAAGGGATCAGACTGTCACAGGCGAACCAAAAAAACTTCTAATTTGTTTTTTCTGACTCGGCAGCTACAATTGGGTATCAGAGGGCAAAGGGTTGAGGAAACGAAACTTGGGCAATGAAAACTAACACACACGACAGGATGTGCGCACGCACGACGATGCTGTACGACACATGACGATACTGTACGACACATGACGATACTGTACGACACATACGACTCACGAAAGACAACATTCGACTTGTGTTATTGACTCACATCAGACTGGTCATCTGAGGGGTGAAGTGATACATGTTGATACTCACCTGGATTCGTTCCCTGTGTGAGTTAGATTTTTTTTTGACTCGTGGACTGTTGGACGGGATTACTTTTGGTGCTGGGAATTTGTGTTGCTTTTCTTGGAGGAGTGAAGTTATGGCAGTCTAGTATGATACCTGTGGCAGTTGATAGCTTCGTCGGGGATCACTCTTGTCAGGTGCCTACAGTCTTTGGATAGAAAACTTCAGCTCCAGAAAGTTTTTGAACTGCTCCAGTGCTTTCATTCCAAAATCCAAGGTGGTTTATCCCAGCTTTGCGACTCTTACATCCAAGAGGGGCTCGAAAAATCTGAATGGGTAATACTGTACTCATACTGGTACCCGTTAGAAGTATCAAAACCTCCCCTCAGAGTTTGTTATGGCATCACTGCTAAGCCAAATCATTATACACTTTCCCTGCTTCCTGTATTTCTTCATCTCACCCTGGTTGTATTCCATTTTCCAAGCCCTTCACTTCCCGTAATTGGAAATTCCAAAAATCCACTCCACACTCGCAAACTTGAAAGAATGAAAACGTTTATATTGTAAAATACAGCAAAAATATCACACCCGTCCTCTGCAACTGCAAAAAAGTATGTATTCTGGATACAAAAAAGTATGGACGACACCGGAATCGAACCGGGGACCTCGCGCATGCTAAGCGCATGTGATAACCAACTACACCAGACGCCCAAGGGAATTATTGGAAGGGGTGAAAATTTGGCATCCACAATCCAAACAATGGCGAAAAAAAATATTATAGGCCTCAAGTAGCTTTAATGTATTTCCCTAGAATAAAAAAAAAAAAATTCGTCCGAAATAGCATCGTTTTGGAGGACATTGAGGCTTTATTTGTGTTGATATGTGTTAAAACATGCTTTTCTACTTGTGAGAATTGTGTTTTTCTTGTGAATGGCTTCCTGGATGATTCTGGTCTGCGATGTTGAGTTTCGACAACTGAATCGTATGAACGGATAGCGGAATACAAGTACCGTACCTACTATACTGTACCGGTACATGTAACTTCTTAATGTGTCTAAGAAGTCGGAAAGCCCTTATCTTCCAGTTTCAGAGCCAGAGTCGTATAAAGACATACTGGAGTTGTTCCTTTGTAAGTGCGGAGGTACGGTATAGGTTGTAAGAACAGCTTCTGACCATAAAGGACAGTATTTTTTTTATCCTCTTGATTATAACTAATCTCTACTGTTACAGCGTCTACAGCTCCTGTTTTCGTAAATCAAAACATATTTTCTAAATTATTTCTCAATCAAGCCCACGCCCCACTTTTGGTTGTTGAGTCGCTTGTTGACGACGGGTCCCATGTATCTAACGGCAATGCCCAGAGCAAGCACCGTGTAAACCAGGTTCTTCTTGCTAAAGTTGGGTTTCATGAGATCAAAGGCCGTGGAGGGGAAGATTCGGGTGAAGAAAATATCGCCCTTGGTCGACAGAACAGCAACCAGAGAAGTCGATTCGAGGGTGGCTCCGCTGCTGACAATAATGTCGCCTCGCAGAGAGTACGAGTGCGAAATGAGCATCTGAGGGAAGATGGCCAGGAAAGGATCGTAAGTTCCCAGACCCTCCTCCAGCTCTGCAGGGGTGGCGGGTCGTCCCACAGGTCGTCGAGGGTTGATTGCCTGCCGGGGGATACTTGCGACACGTCCATCGGCAAGAGCGACAATGACGTCTCTGGAGGTGATGCCAAAGGTGGTCTTGGAGACGCTAAGGGCAGTGACCTCGGACTCGATTCCAAAAGCCTGGCACATGGTTTCGGGCACAAACATGTCAAAGGCAGACATTTCGTCGGTAGATTTTCGCTCGTTGGGAGTGGTAGATTCGTAGAAATCGCACACCACCAACTTGGGACCAGGAACAGCGCCGCCAGAAACATACGAGTACGTGATCCAGTACTCTCCAAAGACGATGTCGCTGAAGGACTTGGCGTCGTTGTGAACAGACTGGTACAGGGTGTTTCCAGTGACAGTATCGAGAACAGTGATGAGCAGGGAGCTGGAGACATCGTCAAAAGAAGCAGCAGCGATCACGTTGGGGTACAGGTACTTGTAAAGCACGGTTCTGTCGCCGAGAATGGTTCCAATGGACACGGATTCTGTGTGTGCGTCCTTGGTGACAGTCTTGGCAAGGGTTCCAGAAGCAGGGGACCAAGTCCAGGTAGGCTGGCCGTTCTTGTAGCCCTGAATGGAGTTATCAGAGGTCTTGAAGGTGTATTCAGACGCGGATTCGGGGGCGCTAAATTCCACTCCATGGGCATCGTAAGCAACATCTCCATTAGGAGTAGAGGCGATGACACCGTTGGCCACAGGAGTGAGCTTGGTGACGCCAGGAATGTCGACTTCCCACATGTTAGTGTTGGTGGTAGTGTCGATGGCCACGAGTCCCGAGGGGGTGGCGACAATGAGCAGCTTTTCGAAAAAGTGGTCAGTATCGGTAGAAACCTCCAGAACATCGGTAGTGAGAGAAGTGAACCAGTTGATCAGATGAGGCAGCTGGGAGATGTGGGACTGGATTCGGTTGACAAAGGCCGAAACGGGATCCGAGTGTTCGTTGAAAGACTCGTCAACAACCACCTCGTCTTTATCGATGAAAGCAGCGGTAGTGATGGACGACAAAACAGGAGAAGACCACAGAGAAGTACCCTCGGGAGTGATAACGTTGAGAGACGAAGGAGAAGACACAAGGAGGTTCTCCGAGCCGGAATGGGTCAAGGAAAAGGCAACCTGAGGCACCGAAGCCTTCTTGTTGAGAGAGTAATCAAAGGCGTTGATGGAAGAAGCGTCCTGGACAATGATTTGTTCCTGCAAAGAGATGACCGAGTCCTTGGCATGGGGAACCTGGCCCACCAGAACAGGCGCAAACTCCGCCAGATCAATCTTGTACAGGTTATCGTCTCCGAGAACGTAAATGTCTGCTCCCTCAATGTGAACCTGACCCTCCTGACCAGTGACACTAGTGGTAACAGTCTTCTGAGTCGCCAGATCAATCAGCGTCAAGTGCACCTTTTCGCTAATGATGCACGAAACCAGAAACTTGGAGGCAAACGGCTCAAACTTGACTAACCGCTGACACAGACCCATGGTCAACGACTTGTCCAGATCCTTGGACAGAATTCGCACCTTGGTGCTGGACCGTCCGTCTTCAAGAGCAACCACCGATGTGGTGATCTCCTGCTCCTCTCCCTCTCCAGTGCTAATATCGACCACCGCCAGGTCTCTGATGGGATCCACAGTAGCCGAAAACTGCTCCTCGGGAACTCCACGGTTCAATTTGAACAGCCGCACGTTTCCCTGAGCATTGTCTGCTTGTGCCACAAACGTGTCGTCACTAGTGGTCACAATAATGCCCTCCTTGAGCTCTGTAGAGGAATGGCTCTCCCACGACAGCCCTCCGTCTAGCAAATTGAAGCCGTAAGAAACGCCCTGGTCTTGTACAACCGCATGGTCGTTCTTGAGTGTGATTGAGCTGTTGTCGCCAAACCGACGGCTCCATTTGAGCCCAGAAACAGCTTCAGAGGAAAGATGCAGAGCAGAAACAGAATCGGCAGAGGCCAGATATGCAACATTGTCAATGACCTTGATGGAGTCGGGGGCAGATAATCGCACCCAGTCGTTGACTCCAACCTCGTCGACAAAAACGGCCGCAACACACGACGCCACACACGCCAAAAGACTTGCTTGCAACTTCATGGTGGTGATGGTAAAGTGTCGTCATCATCGACGTGCATGAACTGTATTTGGGAAATCAGAACGAGATTAATTGCACATGAAGAAGAGGGGTGGGCGGGAAAATAATGAGACTATTGAATTCTCCAGAACTGGGGCTACATTTTCCGTCTTTCTGTTTCTCCATTGACCGACTTTTCAAGTCTTCCCAATCGGGAATAACCTAACCCATAACGTACGCTCATATTAAAACTTTAAGGTTTAAAAAACGTGTTGATGTGGTGGCTCAATGGTAGAGCTTTCGACTCCAGCAATCTTGTTGTAATCGAAGGGTTGCAGGTTCAATTCCTGTCCATGTCAAATTCCTCTAAGGGATTGACAATGGCTTAAACTGGAAAATATAGGGGTTTGATTCCCCCAGCTTCTGAAGCTAGTCAACACTTTTTTTGCCAAACTTGTCCAGTACAAATTTCTGGACTCATCACGCATTTGTCTTTTGTTTTTGTTTTTCAAATCAATTGATTATTAATTTCACTCTTCACTCTTCCCTCTTTGCAAAAACCAAAACATTATCTCCCTCTGGTAAAGTGGTATACGAGTCCTTCATGGTTGGAAACTGTTGCTCCAGAGTCGACTTATTCACTTGATACTTTTTCACCAACTGAGCAGTAGCCAGCTTCAGCTCAGCCATAGCAACATGCATGCCAATACACATTCGGATACCTGCTCCAAATGGCATAAAGTACGCCATGGGAGGGTCCTCGAACCACCGTTCCACTCGAAATTCGTCTGCGTCTTCTCCCCACGCCTTGTCTCGATGCAGAGTGTATGGTTGGGCAGAAACAATGGTTCCTTTAGGCAGGGAAACGTGTTGGAAAACTGTTCCTGAGGGACACACTCTTGGTTCAGCTCCAGGTATAGCAGCGTGGAGTCGAAGGGTCTCATTGATGAGAGCATTGAGGTAGGGCAAGGTATCTACCGACTCCAGGGTGACATTCAATGGCTCCAACTCAGCGTACAGTTTCTCCTGGATGGTTCTATCATGGGCTAGACGATGGAACATAAACGCTAGAGTGACGGCTGTGGTTTCGTGTCCTGCAGCAATATGGTCTTGGACTTCGCTCATGGCAATTTTGTGAGAGACTCCCTTTGATTTGAGCAGATCTAGAAGAGTATCGGGGTCTCCTGTCTGTTGAAAGGTCCAATCGTTGCATCTTTGTGATGCCTGAGAAATGGATGTTTTCTCGCCCATGACGTTTTGTTTGAGACTCAGAGCAGCTGCTAGGTCCCACCATTTGGGCTGCAGAGTCGTCCAGAAGGTCATGGACGTCTGCATTTCGTGGTAAAAGACGAGTTTCTGGTTCTGACCAGCCAGCATTTCGGAGTCGGATATGGTCAAGCGCGTGATCACGTCGAAAGCAAGGTATCTGAACAGAGTATGGACGTCCTGTTTGTGTTGAGATGCTACCACACTCTCCATTTCGTCCACTTTATCCTGAACGATTCCCGTGTTAGAAATCGTGTCTTTGCGGTAGAAATTGGTCATCAACTTGCGCAGCTTCACGTGAGGCTCCTTTGTCAACATACAGAAGAGATTGGGGGCTCCGTAGTTGCCAAATTGGGCGTAGAAACACGACTTGTCAAAGTTGCCCAAGTAGACCTTGGAGACGTCCTTGGGGTCGCAAATGGACACTTCATCGGGCCCCAAACGCACCAGAGGGCCGTATTGCGCATGCAGTTTGTGCACGTATCGGTTTCTGCTGTTTTTCCACGTGGCTACCAGGATGGGAAACTTGCTGTAGAGAGTGTACCAAGGTCCGGGGCATTTTCTCAGCGGGTTGAGCTGAGCAGAAACGACCATGAAGCAGATGTAGACGGTTGCCAGGGCGATGAGCAAGGTGCCCGACAGTTCTTTTTCCATGAGTTCCATCAGTTTCATTTCTTGTTGCGGGTTTTTGCGATCTGGCAGTTGATGGCACGATTCCAATATATATACTGTATATCGTAACAGGAAGGTGGATGCACGTTTTGACAGAAGATTGGGCTTATCGTGCGGGTGAAAAGTGACTCAATTGAGTCATAGATAAGGTGTGGAAGAATGGGCGGATAAAATTGGAAAAAATAGGTAAAAGTATAGTGAATTCGGGGTAAAATGGTTAAGCGTGAGTTTGATATTATAGGTGTTTCCGTGTGTGTGTGTGTCTGTTTTTTATTTTATTTTATTTTATTTTATTTTATTTTATTTTATTTTATTTTATTTTACTTTTTCACATTTCAACGTATTTCTACATGCCTTACCATAATCGATCAGTTGTAGAGCCAAAAAAGGAAGGTCCAAGTTGGGGTAGCTACAAATTGGGGTAAAAATTGATAGAAAAGGTGGGGTGGATCCAAGTGCAAATCGACAGATACCGCTCAGCGTCTCTCACTTACATACCTCCTATTCACACCCCCTGATTGGCTGCCCTATTTTATTTTTTTACTTCAAGGGAAATCCTTCAGCGTAATAATGGACGTCCACCTCAATACAAGCTTATGATTATACTCTTCGTGTGGAGGTATTGAGTAGCTATTGGCTGGGTGGAGTGGATACACGTGAAGTGCGAAACACGAGTATGCTGTACGGTACGAAACACAATGTCAGCGATACACAAACCCGATTGAAATTACTGTGTCTGTTTGTGAAGTAAACGGCTTAACCATTCGTGGACATGTCCACGTTTGCACGTTTACACGTTTACACGTTCGACACGATCAATGACACATTCCAGGGCGTAAATTGAGACGTGCCTGAGCGTTTGAATTTAGCTACTGTACTTATACCGTACCGTACGAGTGCCATACAGTACTACGGTACTACTTTCTGTACTGTACTTACTGTTTTTCGTACTCGCTTCTCGTACATCAATTCACCATGAGTGCCTCTCAAACTCCACCCCACCATCTAGTATCACATGGAATCCATCTATTGCACTCCTACTCCAATATCAAGGAGATAGGGCCAAGAAAGGGATGATCTAAAGAGAAGCAGAAGAGTCCATGACAGTCCATAACAGGACTAACGCAACTAATCTCCACCAAAATATGCATCTACGGTATACTATTTTGGGACGTGTTTTGGATGGGTGAAATGGACATGTAGCGACACAAATGGGCCCAAATGGCAGCTCCAAATCTGAAATTTCGCGGGAAGTCGTGTTGTTCAGTTTTTCTCCTTTTCGAAGATCCACTCCCTACAACTCCTTCACTCCTACTGGTAGCTATCCTTATTTCACTTACCCAAACCCCGATAACGCATGTGAAGCTTATTTGTACACCGTGACCATTTCAGTAGGTCTAATTAGCTGTAATTTGGAGGGTGGCAAAACTCGACTACGGGTAGGGAACACAGGGCGTTGATAACAGTCAATAATCTAATCAATTAAAAACACCTAGTCAAACTTCTTGTAAGACTTGGCGGAAATGAGGTACTGGAAGGCGCCAAAGGCAGCAAGACCTCCGACGTAGATGGAGGCCAGCTTGCCGTCGAGCTCGCCTCGAATGTGCTTCTGGTAGGCGGAGTAGCCGACACCAATGGAGGCGACAATGCTGACAATGACGTTGGCAGCCACGACGGGGTTCTTGAGCTCGGTGGAGATCTTGGCGTACAGCTCGGAGGTCTTCTCCGACAGAGCCTTGCCGTCCTCCTTGAGCTCCTTGGCCAGCTCGTCCTTCTTGGCCAGCACGTCCTTCTCAACCTTTCGGAACTCCTTCTCGACCTTCTCGGCCTTCTTCTCAATCTCCTCCTGCTGTCCGGGGGTCACGGCGGGGATCTTCTTCTCTTCCTTGGTCTGGGGGGGGGCCTTGTGGGCGGCGTCGGCGTAGCTTTCGTTTTTGTTAGTGGTGCTGGGTTAGTAACGGTCGGGTAGAAAGTGGTCGTCGGTCACAAGCCGACTACATCCATTGAGGCGACTACATCCATTGAGGCAACGACATTCTGCTGATGACACGGACATTGTTGCACACACAACGGGCACGAAACACATTCAGTCTGCTGTTCAAAGCAATCATTGTTAGTACCCAATGATTGCGTCTGTGTCCGCGCCGTGTCTGTGTCCGTGTCGCCCTCCTTCTGTGCCATTCGTCGCCATCATTCAACCATTCAGCTCAATACTCACGACATGATGTTTGTGTGGTTGGAAGACAAGTGTGAGGTGATAATATAACTGGTAGCAACTTGACGACGCCTGAATTCAAACCTAGACTAACCACTGCCGATCAATAAACCTTAAATAATTGTCTTTTGGCACACCCGCTTGTCGATGGAAACGTGAAGGGGGGTTCATGTTTTGGGTAATAATTTGGCCCATTAAGAAAAAAAAATCGTGTCTTTTTTTTCCACCCACTCCTTCGCCTACCACTACTACCACCCTCCAGCAATAGCCCACCACCCCCCGCCAGCCCACAGCCTCGCTAAACATGTGATATGTTTGCTGCTGCAGTGGCGTGTCGAAACACACCTGTATCATGCACCCACCGTAGTACGGGACAAAACGGGGGCCCACTACTTGTAGGATGTTTGCTCTTGCGGCTGGTTGGTGTACAAAATTGCAAACGAAGATCGTGATCGTCTATTGTTGCTGAGGGTTAGGGATGGAACGTTGGTGATGGGACGTTGGCGTGGGAAAGTAATGCACCAAGCATTCCAATTCTCATTGGTCTGTCTGTCTTACTTTTCGTCATTTCCGTTTTCCGCTTGTCGCTTTTTATTTTTTCATTTCTTTTTCCTTTTTCCGTACACAGCTTCGGGGTATAAATTACAAGTTGACGCACACCGCTATTGTATGCATCGAAACAAGCGATGAGGTGAGACGACAGAAAAAGAAAAGCGAAAAAAGAATCCGGTTTTGAGTGCCATTTGAGTGGAGAATACTTGCTGGACATGAGACAGTAAAAGCGATAGACAGGTACGAGTGTGTAATTTCAGCAACTCTGGATCTTACAGTGGATCACGCAGCCTAGTACGACGTACTACTGTACTCGTATCGGTACCAGTAGACATTGCGGGTGGTGACATTAACACGGTGGAACGCTGTATACGTGACAGGTAACAGATATGAGTAGCCACTGGTATAATACACAAAAATTTCCACCTTGAAAATGTGACGTGAAGTACTACATCCACATCTACCTCTGTGACATGATGATGATACAACCACATCTACCGTAGCTCTCCTTGAAACATCAAACAGAGACAATCACTCAGACATGCCCATCTATAACCCATATAGTCACTGTGTCTCGTATCTATCTCCTTTGTCCCCCCCATCTCTCCACCCATTTGATGTCATTTTTCAACTTTCACCCTTCGTTGCTTATTAAGCGCTGCCTTACTAACCAGCACCCCTTACTAATCGCCCCCAACCTTATTTTCACTCGTCCCAAAATTAACGTTTGTATATTGTGTCACGTGTACTGTCCGAATTGGGAAAACAGTCACAGACTCAAACCTCCCAACCTGCTCTAGTGAAAAAAGAGCGGCCGGAAATTTCATCTTCACAACCGACAAAAATATCAAAAATGTCTACTGAAGCAGCTGCTCCCCGAGGTGGATTTGGCCGTGGTCGAGGTGACCGTGGCGGACGAGGCCGTGGCCGAGGTGGCCGAGGCCGAGGACGAAAGGACGAGGAGAAGGGATGGGTTCCCGTCACCAAGCTCGGCCGACTCGTCAAGGCCGGTCACATCAAGTCCATGGAGGAGATCTACCTCCACGCTCTCCCCATCAAGGAGTACCAGATTGTTGACCAGCTGCTCCCCGTCCTTGAGGACGAGGTCATGAAGATCAAGCCTGTCCAGAAGCAGACCCGAGCCGGTCAGCGAACCCGATTCAAGGCTGTCGTTGTCATCGGTGACTCCAACGGTCACGTTGGTCTCGGTATCAAGACCGCCAAGGAGGTTGCTACCGCCATCCGAGCCGCCATCATCATTGCCAAGCTCGCCATTATCCCCGTCCGACGAGGATACTGGGGTTCTTCTCTTGGTGAGCCTCACACCGTCCCCACCAAGACCTCCGGTAAGTGTGGTTCCGTCAACGTTCGACTTATCCCCGCTCCCCGAGGTTCTTCCATCGTTGCCTCCCCCGCCGTCAAGAAGCTCCTGCAGCTCGGTGGTATCAAGGATGTCTACACCTCTTCTGCCGGTTCCACCCGAACCCTGGAGAACACCCTCAAGGCTACCTTCATTGCTATTGCCAACACCTACGGCTTCCTGACCCCCAACCTGTGGGAGGAGACCGCCCTCTCCCCCTCTCCCCTCGAGACCCACTCTTCTTTCCTCTCTTCTCAGAAGCGACGATTCTAGATGTGTTAGTTTAGAGTAAAAAGTGTTCCGTTAACAAAAAAGAAAGAGACGCGTAGCGACCAGCGTAGTTCATCGTATCCTGTGCATCATCGTAATCTGTGTAATGGCGTACATTGTCTTATATCGTAAGATGCGAATTGTTGCAGAAAATTTTACCTCACTGTAGATCGGCCCTCACATACATCATGTTATAACGAAACGTGCGTGCGTTTGTGTAACGTGTCTGTTTGTGTAACGTGTCCGTTTGTGTATCCCATTTGTGCATTTCGTTGGTGCCATCTGTCTGTGTAACATCCCTTTTGTTTAACGTCTGATGTTGTTTATGTCACCTGTAGATAGATAGTGCTGTTGCAGTTGTATGTCGTGTTATGCTAATAATTATGATGCTGATTAGCTGGAGGGTGGATACCACGGTTTATATATTTGGGGGAGAGAAACTCACAACATGGACGGTATGATGGGGGTAAGAATAGACGAACCAGAGAGATATACAATTGTGTTGAAAAATCTGAATCGTATCTCGTCTTACGTAATGCACCTACTGTATGTATGATGTTGAAAAAATCATACTGTTCTAAAACCGTAATATTCGGTAAATAACCGTTAAAAACGTTGACAGTTTACTAAATACGTGAATTTAAAAAAAAAATGCACTCTTCTGATTTCCTCTGTGGTCTGTATGATGTTCTACGGAGTCATCTTCGCACGTTCGCGTTATGAATCGTGATATAATTGACAGCTCGCAAGATACAGAACCAGGGACTTTAAAATGGGGTTTTCGTGTGTTTTATTCACCCTTTTTTATGTCCTATTTGTTTCATTCGTCCTCGTAGCGGTTTTCATGTCCATCGGTGAATACTCAGTATATGAACAAGCACGCAAGAAAATATGAAATTCTTTCCAGTATAGATGAGAGTTTTTGGATTAGTACCACTTTCAAGGTTCCTTGTATTCAACTATTAACTCACGTGACTGAATATCTGCTCTATTGTGGTTCTATTCTCGACGATACACTTTTGATTCCTTCTTAGGAACACTCATCTCCGACTAGGGTCTGCTACTTGGTCGAAATTGGTACCTTTTTGAAGCCCGTCTTCTTGTGGTCATTTCCGTGTGTTTCTTGTGTTTATATTCCATCCGCCAGTACCGGTACTGATCCATATAAATGCACACCCAGAACCGGTACTGATCCATATAAATGCACACCTTTGTCATGTCTGTTGAGCACAGACAACAGCTTGACACCATCTACGAACTGCAACACATGTTTCCGTGTCACCTCTTCACGTGACCCTACTGTTCTTGATCTCTTGTATACTTCCGGCTTCGGATTATCGGGTACAGTGTACTCCGCCTATCCTTCCAAGATCTGTCCGTATGAACCCAGCATTACAGGTGTGTACGAGACGGTGCAGTATCGTATGATACGGTACGAGTACGGGTACCGATGCAATATCCTCCACCAGTGCATGAGCCGCTACACACCTGCCAACCACTGACGGCCAGATCTCCGTGCTCTTGAACTGTATGTGAGCTACAGTATCTGTGTTGCAGGAGCCGTAACGGTTGATGCGTGGTTGGTAATGCGCAGCGCAGTGCGGATGATTCGACATATGTGTTGTTTCTGATTTTGTTCTCAGAGTGTATACTTCAACTGTCCATCTCCCTGCCTTGTCTCTTCTTTCCACCCACCATCTACGGCTGTTCAGGACTTTCCGTTGAAACTCCGACAATTGTCCGATTCTTCGTTGGTCGCCTCCTATCCGCTGCCTTTTCTGTCGGTCACCTTTCCTTTTCTTTTCCCGCATTTCAACCTCGGATCCGAACTCCGGATCCCAACCTTGTATAAGCGGTATGTTTATTTCAAAGAATCTACTACTGAGACATATCTGACACAAACCCAGCTCACTCCTCCGTATCGTCCTTCGTCGCCAACTCATAATACGCTTGTTGGCAACTCTTTTCACCGCCCGCCCTGCTCTGTTCCCCTCAATCAACATTCCTTGTAAAAGCTTGTTTGGCGGGCCTGAATTATGATGCATGGGAGAGGTGGGTCCCGAGTGTAAATTATCAGTGCATGCCTCGGGTCGAGATGAATAATCGAGGGGGAGTTGATGTGTCGAAATGAGGAGTCAAATTGATAGATCGGATGCAAGTGTCGTGTTTGGTCGGTTGATCTGACATGATTTACGCTTCTTCTCGACTCGTCAGATCAACTCGTCATTGTCTTATCCTTGATTGCTTTTTTGCACCTTGACCTATATACTCGCCAAATAACCTCCATTGGCTTTCCAAAAGAACAGCGTAACATATATGAGCACGTGGTCAAAAACAATGGGACCAAAGTGACAATGGAAGCGCGGTCGTATTCCAACGGTCATATATCCGCCCTTCCCCACCCCAAACTTGCTACCTCTCCAACCCACAACTTCTTACTCCCTGGCCAATCGTTTTTTTCACGTTGCAGACGCATCTCAAGCATGACTTATGTTGGGTCGGAGCGTTATTGGATGGGGGTATAAATGAGTGAGGGGTTAGGATGTGGACGGGGAGGGTGCTGCAACCAATCACGTGACACGAACAGATGAGTCATCAACGCGACTTCACACGTCCTCCCCCCCACGCGTGCTGGCACGATCCTACACCATTCTCTTGTACTCGTACCACCTACTGGTACGCTCTCTCCTCAACAACTGTAGTACTCCCGTGTGCACTTTGTAGGTGCGTGGGTTGAAAGTTTCAGGTCAAGAAAAATAAAAAAAAAAGTGTAAAGTTGGCTCTGATTTTATCATTTTTTCGCCTGCCCTGGTCTGCCGCTGCTGCCGCTGCTGCTGTGCTTGTGAACACCACGTTTCGAAAAAAAAGAATAAAAAAAGAATAAAAAAAAAAAAGTTGCACACCCGCACAACAGCACACACACACACCCACATCTCCCCACACCACACTCCAAAAAAACCCACCACCCACACGCAACCTCAACAAGACAGGACCCAGTCGCAGGCATCAATTAAGATACCGCGTCGTACCGTTTGCACCCACAGTTGATGAGCCATGTCTGAAAAAATTGACGCCCACACGTCCGGAGCAGAGTCGGCCTCTGTCTCCCGAGTCACGTCCCGAGCAACGTCCAAAGTGTCGTCGCTCAACACATCGCGAGACTCGTCACGAGAGGCCGAGTACCTGAAAAAGGCGGCCAAGGATTCGAGCCCCGAGTCGAAAAAACAGGCTTTCATCGTGCGAACCATCTGGTCGCTTGTCATGATTGTCTTTTTCTTCACCGTTCTGGCGGCCGGTCACATCTGGGTCATTGCCCTGGTGGGGCTCATCCAGATTCTCACCTTCAAGGAGGTGATCAATCTTGCAAGTGAGCCCGCCAGCGAAAAGAAGCTGCCTTGGGTTCGATCCCTCAACTGGTACTTTTTGGCCACCACCATCTACTTTCTGGAGGGCGAGAACATCATCCGGTTCATCAAGCAAAACAACAGCGACCTGGAGGCCACCCTCAACACCCTCTTTCTGCACCACCGATTCCTCTCTTACTGTCTGTACATTCTGGGCTTTGTCTTTTTTGTCGCCTCCCTGGAGAAAAACCACTACCGGTTCCAGTTCACCCAGTTCTGCCTCACCCACATGACCCTGCTGTTTGGCGTGGTCCAGGCCCACTTCATCGTCAACAACATCTTCCAGGGCCTCTTTTGGTTCTTTGTGCCCGCTGGATTGGTCATTTCCAACGACATTTTCGCCTACCTGTGCGGAATCACCTTTGGCAAGCACCAGCTGATTGCCATCTCGCCCAAAAAGACCGTGGAGGGCTTCCTCGGCGCCTGGATCTGTACCATCATCTGGGGAGTCATCTTCTCCGTCTTCCTCTACAGATTCGACTACTTCATCTGCCCTGTTGAAGACATGGGAACCAACCTCTTCTCAAACCTGACCTGTGTTCCCAACCCCGTCTTCATGCCCAAGGAGTACCCCATCCCCACCGAGTTCCTGCGTCAGCTGACCAACAAGACCACATTCTCCGCCGCCCCCATCCACTTCCACGTGGGTATCCTGGCCTCGTTCGCCTCTCTGGTGGCTCCCTTTGGAGGCTTCTTCGCCTCGGGACTCAAGCGAGCCTTCCAGGTCAAGGACTTTGGAGACACCATCCCCGGCCACGGAGGTATCACCGACCGAATGGACTGCCAGTTCCTCATGGGCTTCTTCTCGTACCTGTACTACGAGACGTTTGTGTCCAACCACGTGTCCAAGGTGGAGACCCTGCTCAACACGCTCATGTTCACCTTTACTCGGCAGCAGCAGGAGGAGTTTGTGCGGCTCTTTTTCGACTGGGCCAAATCTGAGGGTCTTCTCACTGCCGCCTCGGCCGCAGCCGCCCTCGAGTAAGCTCACAAACAGAAGCGCCCTCATACACTTACTCAGTATGTATGATTCAACATCGTATTTATAGGATAGATTCAACTTTTCCAGTGCGGTTTCCGCAAAGTGGTACATAATAAAATAATCAAGAGACAAGCGAGCAAGTGCGAGCAAGTGCGAACCACTTGCAAGCACGTCGACATTGTAAAGATAAGTTGTGAGAGTTATAGCTAGTTGTACGAGTTGTAAGTCACTCTTGATCTATACTCCCCTGATAGTAAAGCCCAAAATAAAGGGAGATGACCAGTAGAAACATCTGAAGATGCAAAGCCGTTGGACTAAAAAAAAGAGTGCTTGAAATGGAAAAAAATCTAGCGGCGCCCGGTTTCGATCCGGGGACATCAGGGTTATGAGCCCTGCGCGCTTCCACTGCGCCACGCCGCTTTAAAGTTATTGGTTGTGACCATTTTTGGAGCTAGACACCCATAGATTCAAGTCACGTGACCCGTTTCCTGAAACAGAAATTTGGTGGTGTTGAAGAGGTTGTGGGGGATAGGAGGGGAGTCAAGGGGAGTATTTAGCGGATGAAAAACACGATGGAACTATTTTCCAGTCGATTTGAGCATGGGAATGTCGTCGTTGAGAGTATTGTTGATTGAGGGTTTTGGGGAGCTATTGACGGGTGTAATGAAACGTTGTGGGGTAAGGGTGTGGGGGAGATATGTGTATACATAGATGACTATCAATCCAGATGACTCGAATTAATGTTTATTGATCTATATTTTTTTGACGTTTGACGTTTTCTTGGCGGTTAGAGATCTTGGTATTGATATGCTAACTTATCAGATTTGAGGACGATACGGTAGACATAGAATCTTGTACCATTCAGAGCCATATAAACAAAAGCTTTGCATCAGAATGATCAACTGTTGATGTTCAGATTGCTTCTCTGTCGGTTTTTTCAGAGGGGAAATGGAGAGATTACGAACAGGATGAAGATGACGTAGAAGAGCTCTGAGGGTGTTACTGGGTGTCTCTAATCCGATTGAAGACGCAACTCTCCAAAATCGCTTCTCATCTTTGACTTGGGTCATTGAGACGGTCATAAATATCCCATTCACTCTCTGATGTCCCTCCCTCTTAAATGCTCTATCTCAACTCCTCTCTGAATTGTTTGACTGGAGCTAGAGTGCCCAAATTGGGCAGTGTGTGTATATAGCTACATCTATGTAGCCTGGCTAGCTCCTCAGTTTGGAGCTCAATGGGGGGGCGGTTGTTATAAGTGTATTGTTGGATACAGCAGGAGGGTCTTGTCCATGAGTCGGCTATTGTTCGCTTCGCTCAAAGTGTTCTCTTAGCGTGGATATATCGGACGGTCTCCTGAGTGGGATCTCTCGTTGATTCTTCAGTTCAATCACTAAGGGATGAATAATCTAGTACACAGTTGTCGAATACCTCGATAAAGCCACATTAGCTCCTTGGACTGCAGTAGCGATGAACCATCAAAGTTTGGCAGGGTCGGCAGGGCAGTGCAGATAATAGTTGGTTAGTGATACGTTTGTCATCTTGTCCGAAACTGTTAGAGTCGTTTTTTCAGCGTATGAAAAACTGACGAGCCTTTTGGATCAGTCGTTTGATGAGCTTGACTGGTTGAACTTACTTGTCGAACTTACCTGTCATCTATCGTACATCCGACTCATCACTTTCCCAAGACAAAGACCACCAGACGCAACGTTAAAAAAAGCAAAAAGAAAAAAGAAAAGCCATAAGCAACTTAACTAACATGACAATTTAGTGACGGGCGGCTAGCGAACTACACCAGCACACTAGTGATTGAACTGTGTGTTCGCATTTGCTCCTTTGCACCTCAATAGCCCCCTCCTTTTGCACCACCTACTCCGTTTGTCTATTGTACCACCTGCACTAAACATGCACAGTCAAGACTGACTACGCTCCAACCACGCCGATTTACCTTTTGGAAAAACGCCCCGGAGCAAGTATATATAAAAGAGGGTCTGCTTTTCCGAGTCGACACACTAATTGTACACCACCAAGTCACAAAAATGGCCCCCAAAGTCGCTGTGATCTACTACTCTGTCTACGGACACATTCGAACTCTGGCCACAGAAATGCAGGCCGGAATCAAGAGCGCCGGAGGCTCGTCCTCGCTTTACCAGGTCCAGGAAACTCTTCCCCAGAAGGTGCTGGACATCATCAAGGCTCCCCCCAAGACCGACGACCCCGTGATCACTCCCGAGAAGATCACCGAGTACGACGGAGTGCTGCTTGGAATCCCTACCCGGTTCGGAAACCAGCCTGCCCAATGGCGATCCTTCTGGGATCAGACTGGCGGTCTGTTTGCGTCCGGAGCACTGGCTGGAAAGTACGCCGGTGTGTTTGTGTCCACTGGAACCCCCGGAGGAGGCCAGGAGACCACCGCCATCAACGCTCTGTCTACCCTGGCCCACCATGGCATGATTTATGTTCCTCTGGGATACAAGGAGGCCGCTCCTCTGCTGACCTCATTTGACGAGATTCACGGAGGATCTCCCTGGGGAGCTGGAACTTTTGCCGGCGGAGACGGATCTCGAACTCCCACTGAGCTGGAGAAGAACGTTGCTCGAATTCAGGGCAAGCAGTTCTGGGAGACTGTCGCCAAGGCTTTCAAGTAGGTGCCGGACGGAGCGGACAGAATCAAAGTATAGTGTACGTTGTACAAACAATATCGACAATAGATTATAGAACATGTTGAGATTTGTACCAGCAAGGGTGTTTAGGTAGATTGTATGTTCATGTTTTTCTAAATTAATGTTCCAGTTATGCTCTTTTGAACGCTGCATTACCGACCACTCGTCAACTTGGGCCAAAAAAAGAGCAATTGGTCTAAAAATTCACTGAAACACTGCCACCGACCAATTGTATTTCGTGTCAAAATATCCAAAAGATTGATTCATTTTCCGCTCTGTTTAATACTACCTCATTACCCTACACACCATCCTTGCTATCTGTCAAAGCTGCACCAAAAGGGACAACTCAAAACACGCAATTGTTGGTAAATTGGCCTGATTTTTTGACCACACAAATATAGCACCATTTTAATCCCACTGCCAAAATCCCATACCCCCACCTCCTCCCCACCACAGTCTCTGACCACCCTCCTCGTACTCTCAACCCCAACTAACTCTAAATAAACTACTTGGCATGTCCTTCGCTCCTCCCACGCTAAACATGCACGTCTAAACACGGGGCCCTGCAACTCACCACCCCCAACCCACGATATCCTCTGCTCAGCGATGGGACACAGAGACAGACACAAACTGACTCTTGCGTCGTCCAAGCGTCGGCTCCGCCACGTGCATCGTCTGTGTTTCGCCAACGTTGTTTGTGTTCGAAGAAACGACTCGAAAAACGACCTCCACGCCCTCTCCTCGTCTCTGGCCACTCCTATCGACACTCCCCCTACCCGGCCGTCGTCGCCGTTTGTGACCAACCACGACTCGCAGTTTCGCCACTCGCAAAAGGGCTTTCTGCCGTTTGTGACCGCCAAAAAGGCCACGTCAACCAATGTGTCCATCACCACCAAGGGCGAAAGTGAGGCTTTGGAGACGACATTTTCGGAAGAAGACACAGACACAAAAGAGACGGCGGTAAACGGCTGCAAACAGCTCATGCCGGCACCGACAATCACCAGCATCACAGAAATCGGAGGCTCCTCCACGCCTGAAGTGGACCTCTCAGACCCACTACTTCACCATGACGACGAACTTATCGAATACCACCCTCCCACAGCGTTCTTCTCCATCCACGACCCATTACACAAAGACACACCGATCTACGTGTCGCCTGTGTTTGTGCACGAGTCCAATTTCGGCGTGGATCTCGACTTTGACAAAAACCACAGAGACCTCAAGGAGATTGTGGTGGTGCTGTGGCTCCAGGATGGAGAAGAGGAAACGGAGCTCTTCAGACCAACGCTGCACAAAGTCGACCTGTCGTCGTTACGCTATATCGGTCAAGATGAGTCGGCAGCTCGTCGTCAGAGCCAACTGGTACTGTCTCTGGACGATGGATGTTTTATCCCCGGAACCCCCTCGGCCTTTTTGCATCAGGCGTCGTCGTCCGGACTACGCACCCCCGCCGAGCCCCTTAATGCCACGTCACTCGATCAGATGCTTAAGGTGCTCAACATGGAACATCTGGTGAAAGACGCCGAAGCCACACGACAGACCATTTCTCGTGAAGTCGAGGCTCTGACACGCAATCGCAAGTTGCTGACCGTGGCGGAACGCAGCCAGAATTACACAGTGGCTGAAATCGAGCGGATCAAGGCTGCTCAGGCGGAACTGGACACTCACAAGTTCAAACTCGACCAGAAACGAGCCAAACTTGTCCAGGATCTCGAGACAAGACGTGCATACCTCAAAAGCGGAAGTATGTTGCAGGAAAAGGCCAAGGAGGCGCTTCATGACGTTCCTCGCGATCTGGAGGACCAAGTCGAGGTGGAAAAACTAGAGCTGTTCAACATACGGAAGCAGTCTCTTATCCATCTCTCTGAAATCTACCCCATTTCGCACAAAAACGGCTCGTATGCCATTGCGGGTCTGTCGCTCACGTCGCCCGACGAACACGAGCAAACTTTTGCATACTCTCTGACCTGTGAGCTGCTGATGCTGCTTTCGGGTCTGTTTGAGATTCCTCTAAAATACCCCATTACTCGTGTGGGTGCGCACCATGCGATTATTGACCCCGTCAGCGTCATCACGGGCTCTCGGGCCTTCCCCCTCTTTCCCTCGTCGTTACAGTATCGGTTTGAGTATGCTGTTTTGCTGCTCAACAAGGACATTCAGATGTTTTTGGAGCTGTTGAAGATTCCCATTGCCGATGGCAGGGAAACTCTGGGCATGTTGGCGATTCTCTTGGCCGTTAACATGTAGCCATGGTACCATGTAGATGTATATTATTTATTTATGAGCACATCCGAGTAGATTGAGGAGGAGAGCAGAAGGGAGAGAAAAACGGTTCATTTATTGGTTCGATCTGACAGCTTGAAGCGCACAGTAGCGCACGTCTTACATGATTTCTGCAGGGAGATAAAGATATGCACGGGCGGATCCGAAGAGGGGGTACGGTGCATGAAGTCGATGATAGAGATGTTTTTTTGACATCAAGAGGGGGTATCCGAGGTACAGTATTTGATGGGTCGATGAGTGTCTGTTTGGGGGTGTTTTATAAGTAGAGTATTTTAGGTGTTTGAAGAAGAGTGTTGAAAAACACACTGAAATTTCATATGGAACCAAGTAGGGATGTATATGTTGTATATGTGGGTGTTTTCGCAACTGCTTTTTTTTGATGTTCAATCCTCCTCTCAATTGCACTCACAACATACCCAATGTCATCTGTGTAACTCACTCTGCCCAAGATATATACCTCGGCTTTCCTCCTATAGTTCTCCACCCCCACATCCCCACGCGAACCTTGTTTCCCCAGACTACAAGTACCGCTCGAAATCCTGTTCAACCTCGCCCTTCACAACCTCTTATATTTTCACAACCATGCCCAACACTCTGTCTCCCGAATGGCTCAAAACGTGCGTGTACAACCCCGGTCTGTTTGAGGGCAAGGTGGTGTTTGTGACCGGAGGCGCAGGCACCATTTGCCGAGTCCAGACAGAAGCGCTCATTCTGCTAGGTGCCAACGCCGCAGTCATTGGACGACGACCCGAAGTGACACAGAAGGCCGCCGAGGAAATGCAGCAACTTCGTCCGGGCGCAAAAGTCATTGGAATCGGCAACTGTGACGTTCGAGAGGTCAAGTCACTGGTGGCAGCAGCAGAAAAGGCCGTCCAAGAACTCGGACGAATCGACTACGTGATTGCCGGAGCTGCAGGCAACTTTCTGGCTGACTTCAACCACCTGTCAACTAATGCTTTCAAGTCCGTCATCTCAATTGACCTGTTGGGCTCCTACAACACCGTCAAGGCGTGTTTCCCAGAGCTCAGAAAAAACAAGGGCAAGGTGCTGTTTGTCTCAGCCACGCTGCACTACCGTGGAGTGTCGCTGCAGTCACACGTGTCTGCAGCCAAGGCTGGAATCGACGCACTTTCGAACGCCCTTGCTGTCGAACTGGGACCGTTGGGAATTGCTGTCAATTGTCTGGCGCCTGGACCCATTGACGGAACTGAGGGACTCGGACGCCTGCTGCCTGCTGACGCTCGAAAGAAGTCTCTGTCACTTGTTCCAGTCCAGAGATTTGGAACCACAGAAGATATCGCCAATGGAACGGTATTCCTCTTTTCCGAAGCAGCCTCTTACATTTCTGGAACCACTCTGGTGATTGATGGAGCAGCATGGCACACTTCGTCTCGAACTACTTATCCGGAGACAGTTATCACCCAGGGAAACAAGCCTCCCAAGCTGTAGCCTGTGTAGCACAAGATATTGACTAGTATTAACGTGTAGCTGGAATTGGAGGGGTCGTTTTTCGTACGTTGTGAAAACTCGATTAGTCAGCAAACGTAGAATATTTAATTTTTGCGAGATTTCATTGGCTCAAATGAAAATTTCGACGTTCATATTATCAATTTACCAGTCCTTTTCTGTCCTGCTATTCTGGATCGCCTTTTAGAGGCAAAAAAATCCGCGGAAAAATGCGACTTTTTATCCCTCTAATACAAACAAAAACGCCAATTTTCACAGCCGCGAATTTGTGGCCTAATGGCAACTTGCCGGAGTGGTTAACGGGACAGATTCGAATTAACGTACTATCTGTTGGGCTTTGCCCGCGCAGGTTCGAATCCTGCAGTTGTCGATTTTTTTCCCATCAATTCGGAAGAGGTATTTTTTTACTCCTCCCAAAAATAACCTCGGGTTGGCAATTATCTGCTTCAACTTGTCTTTTTTTCAACGTCTCGCCGAATGAGACATCTGTGAGGTTCTATAACCTGTCAAGGCACCACCTGTATGAGGATCAACATGTACCAGGTCTGTGGAGAAGAGGGTTTCCGTTAACCTTGTGAACAATGTTGCCTTGAGTAATGATTCGGGTGAAGGAGGCAGATTTTGGGGCTGGAAACAGCCGGAATCGAACCGGAGCAACTAATTGAGCCGGGTTGTGTTTTTTCTTTTCCCGTTTGTGTCGTTTCCATCATGTTTGAACGTCCTTTTCTCACCATGTTCATTTGCATGGGATACCACTCTGGGTTTTAGGTCTGGCTATCAGTCGATGTACATTTCGATAAACGCAGACTTGATTGCTGGATGAACGTAGTTGGGGAAGATTGGGGTGGGGGTGAAGACGCGGTTTACACGGAGCACAGTATTCATAAATGGATGTTATTGGGTGGTGTGGTGGTGGAAAGAGCAGAGGACGACTCGTGGGTCACTATCTTCAACCAAATCTCCAAATCAATGCCCAACCAAATCCGAACAAGGACGTGGAATGTACAGGCCGGGACGAACAATACAGTATCCAGCAACCCAACCTTGAGCTGATGGCATGGTGTAATGCCTGTAATGGTTTGGGGTTGGTACGGAAGCCAAGTGGGGGTATGGAAATGGATGTTGAGAAGGTGGAATGTGATAAGGAGGCGACACCAACTGAAACCTGGCTTCTGGTACCACCCATAAACAACCACCCATGAACACCATCAATACACCTCCACCTTTCCACTTACCCCGCGGAACGGACCGTGCGGAGCGGCTTGGAAAAAGACAGACTCAGAGTTTGGCATCGAGGCGAGTTTCAGGCACTTCTCTTCGCTTCTCCTGCTTCCGAGCGCTTTATCGTGCGGCTCCGGAGGCTATTGCGGCGACGGCGGGGCAGTGGGTATCAGAACCTGTACATCATGGACTGTAGGTACTCGGGCAGCTGGATGAGTTCAATTGAACGAGCATTGTACACTCGTTGCAATTGTGTCTGTTCGACACTCTGTCAACTCCAGAACCGATAAACGCTCTTACCCGTTCTCAACCCTCCATCCACTCGCCAACTCAATGCCGCCCCGATCAGCCACATGGTTTCGGACAAGGCGGCCTGGCTTTCGGCAGTATCATCAGCCCGGCTCATATCGGAGAGTATATAAACACCTTCAGAACCCCTCCCTTTGCTCCTCACTCTTCACTCTACAACTACAACTACAATGAAGATTCTTCTTATTCTCTACGACGCCGGCACCCATGCCCAGGACGAGCCCAAGCTGCTGGGCTGCACCGAAAACGAGCTTGGTCTGCGAGACTGGCTCGAGTCGCAGGGACATACCCTCGTCACTACCTCTTCCAAGGACGGAGCAGACTCGGTTCTGGACAAGGAGATTGTTGACGCTGAGGTTGTCATCACCACCCCCTTCCACCCCGGATACATCAACAAGGAGCGAATTGACAAGGCCAAGAAGCTCAAGGCCTGCATCACGGCTGGTGTCGGCTCCGACCACGTGGATCTCGATGCTGCCAACGCCCGAGATATCGCTGTTCTGGAGGTGACTGGCTCCAACGTCCAGTCCGTCGCCGAGCACGTTGTCATGACCATGCTGGTTCTGGTCCGAAACTTTGTGCCTGCCCACGAGCAGATTGTCGAGGGCGGTTGGGATGTGGCTGGTGTGGCCAAGGACTCCTACGACATTGAGGGCAAGGTCATTGGTACCGTTGGAGGTGGACGAATCGGCCAGCGAGTGCTCAAGCGACTCAAGCCCTTCGACCC
The DNA here is from genome assembly GCA_900519065.1 of Yarrowia hollandica. Classification (NCBI taxonomy): domain Eukaryota; kingdom Fungi; phylum Ascomycota; class Dipodascomycetes; order Dipodascales; genus Yarrowia; species Yarrowia hollandica. The sequence goes on along the minus strand of ULGV01000003.1, from coordinate 930,172 downwards.
CATGGACCTGCTGTACTACGACTACCAGCCCATGCCTGCCGATGTCGAGAAGGAGATTGGATGCCGGCACGTGCCCGACCTCGAGAAGATGCTCTCTCTCTGTGATATCGTCACCATCAACTGCCCCCTGCACGACTCCACCAAGGGCATGTTCAACAAGGAGCTGATTTCGCACATGAAGGACGGCGCCTGGCTCGTCAACACCGCCCGAGGAGCCATCTGCGTCACCGAAGATATCGCCGACGCCCTCAAGTCCGGAAAGATCCGAGGCTACGGAGGAGACGTGTGGTTCCCCCAGCCTGCCCCCAAGGACCACCCCTGGAGATACATGCGAAACAAGTACGGAGGGGGAAACGCCATGACCCCTCATATCTCTGGTACTTCCATCGATGCCCAGGGACGATACGCTGCTGGAACCAAGAGCATTCTGGAAATCTTCTTCTCCGGCAAGCAAAACTACCGACCCCAGGATATTATTTGTATCAATGGTCACTACGGTACCAAGGCTTATGGAGATGACAAGGAGCACAAGGAGCACGTCGCTAAGTAGCTGTGCGCGCAGTGAATAGTCACGCCAAGTGAATAAATCAATTTATAATACTAAGAAACGTAGTAACATTTTAGGGAACAGAGACGATGGAATGAAACTGGTACCAAACGAATCACCGCATCAAGGAGATTAATATTTTGAAGTCCCCATTTTTATATCTGCCTTAGTCATAAATTACATCCTTCTCTTTCTAAGAAATTAAAGAAACGTAAAACCGCCGTAAAAACACGACGAATAAAGAAAATCGTTTAGAAATGGCATCAAAGAATAGTAGAGTCAGGAATATCATTATTTTGAACTCTCTGATTTGATATCTCTATTAGTGCTGAGAATATACACTCCTTTTCTAGGATACAGAATTTTTTTTATTCTAGGGAAATACACTAAGGCTACTTGAGGCCTCACGTGACTAGTTTATCCATGTAAAACTCTCCTCCAACACCCTGAAATCAGTTGCGGCCATATCCTGGTGAAAATACGGCTTCCCGTCCGATCAGCCATAGTCAAGCACCAGAGAGCCTAGTTAGTATTGTAGTGGGAGACCATACGAGAATCCTAGGTGCTGCAATTTTTTGCTGCCGACTCGCGTAGCGAAACAACTCTCGACAAACGTGTGTCTTTATTCCTCCATTTATTCACTTTTCAATGTGATGCTGTTGTGCCATGATCCCTCAAGAATCACATTGAAGTTTGTTTTTGACGATTCGTTAGGTAATTAATGGATTTTTGTGATATGACCATTGTTAGACGTTTTTCAAGCCAGTTGAAACTGAGTTCATCTCTTTCTTTCTGTTCTTCATCTATACTTGCGTGTATGAGTGTATCTCTTAGGGCGTACAAGTAGCTAGTCTATAACGTCCATAGAGCATCTAGCTACCAGTACTGATACTAGTATTACCAAAGTAACTAATAAACGTACCCTTTGACGTATCACTATGAATAAATCGAACTGCTTTTCACGTTGCTATTCCAGTACAGCACCTACGATAATCTAGTCCTGCCAATTTGTTAAATCTACCACAGTGGCTAGATATCGGGATTATCCTTCATTGCGACACGATAAATAAGGTAGATCAAATATCACCGTTTTTAAACGTCTCTAGAACATGCCCCAAAATACCTCCAAATAAGCGGAAAACGATACAGTACATTTATAACACCCTCTAGAAGCTTCAGTATCAATTTCAAGCATGTAGCTCTCCAGAACCAGAAGTTATGGACATCCTGCTACGATCATACCCACAAACCTTAACCCATTTAAAGCCGCATAATTTAGCAATTAATCGTCGGACACTGAAAAGCAAGATAATCCCAAAAAACCACTCCTTAATTAAATTGAGACAAAAAAGACAGGAAATATAGCCCAATTTAACACATACGACAAATCTGAGCAGATGAAAATACACAGAAAAGTACACTCTTCAATATAGCAGTTTTTTTTGTCCAAAATCATCAATATTCACCGAGTTTGAGGGGGTATCGGCGCAGTATTACATTTACACACAAGAAAAGAGTTTGCGTGAACATTAAGGTATGGTGATGAATGTCGACTAAAAAAAAACTATCCTTAACTATCCCAAGTAATTAGTTCAACTAAATACGATTACAAAGTGTTATAAAGTGATCTACAGTAATGATGCGCGACTAACATCATCTCGTGCTTCGCAGTCGATCGCAGTCGGTTCCCTCTTGTCTAATGTATACTATTATGCTATGCTTTTTCGTAGGCTTCCTTGGCCAACTGAATCAGAGCCTCAAACTCGCCCGAGTCGGCACACAGCGAGTGGAAGACACCGTCCTTGTTTTGCAGCAGCTCGTGCGGCGGCGCGTACTCCCGCACCTCTCCTGCGTCCAGCACCAAAATCTGGTCGTAATCGATAATCGACCGCAGCCGGTGGGCAATGGTCAGAATCGTGGTATCGTTGAGTTCCGATCGGATTGTCTTTTGAATCTTGGCGTCTGTGTCGTAGTCAATGGACGCGGTGGCTTCATCAAGAAGAATCACCTTGGGGCTCTTGAGAAGCGATCGAGCCAGACACATGAGCTGACGCTGGCCCTGGGAAAGGTTGGAACCAGATTCAGACACGGGCGAAGACAGGTCCTTGAACTGGTTTTTGTTTTCCGAGGCCGACGAGGTGCTGGCGTCTGATTCGGACGAGTCGTCAATCAGATGCACCCGTCGAAGCGACTCAAACACCTGCTCGTCCGTGTACTGGTCAAAGGGGTCCAGGTTGGTTCGGATCGTGCCGGTGAAGAGAGTGGGGTCCTGGGGGATGATGGCCAGGCCTCGACGCAGGTCCTTGAGACCAATCTTGCCAATGTCCACTCCGTCAATCTTGATGGAGCCCTGGTGGGCCTCAATGAGTCGGAAAAAGGCCGTGATGATGGTCGACTTGCCCGCACCTGTTCGGCCGACAATACCGACCTTGGACTGAGGCTGCACGTGGAAAGTCACGTCCTTGATGACATCGGGCAGCTCGGGAGCGTACTTGAGCGACAAGTTGTTGACCTCGATCTCGCCCTTGGAAGGCCAGTTGGCAGGAGGTCGACAGTCCTCAATCACCGCCGGAGGCTCCTGATCCAGATCCAGATACTCCTGGATACGCTCCACCGAGTTCATGTTCATCTCGTTGACGGCGTACAGTCGAACGGCCCAGAGAACGTTCTCCGAGAAGAGAATGGCGTAGGTGAGGGAAACACCAGCGAGACCAGAATCAATCTTGCCAATGGACATGAGAATGGACGCTCCAGCAAAGAAGGTCACCAGAGCTCCAGCAAGATCAACTCGGAAAGAAAGCCATCGGTTGGCCACCCAAAGGTAGAAGAAAGGTCGGTTGTTGGTATCCACCTTTTCGAGGTTGTCTCGCACAAACCGAGGCTCGTCTCCGTACGCTCGAATTGTAGTCACACCCACAAGAGTCTCGCCGAAATGCTGGTAAATGGGCGACTTGGTGGTGGAGTCCAAACGCTTGAGTTCTCGAGAGGTGGTCAGGTAAAAGACTCCAATGGCGAGATAAATAGCGGCAATGATGATTCCAAAGAAGAGGAAGGAAGGAGTGATCATGGAAATCAGAACGACAGTTGCAAGACACGCCAAAAAGTTCTGCACCATCATTCCAGCAGCCATGGCAGTCTCCTGATCCAGAGCCTCCACGTCCTTGGAGAATCGGTTCATGATTCGACCGATAGGGGTGGAATCAAAGAATCGCAGCTTGGCATATACAACCTTCTGCATGAGCTCGTTGAACAGCTTTCGAGACGCCCGAAGACCGCCAAAAAAGATGTACAGCTCCTTGGAGACGGACAGGAAGACGAAAACAACAGCCAGAATGAAATAGATTGTCAGGTAGTAACCAGCTGAGTGAGACGCATGCGAATGATCCTCAACCATGACAAAGTTGGAAGAAACATTGTGGTAAAAGACGGAAAGAGACTGCAAAACAGGAGACGATTGGACCACCTTGGCCACAGACAACAGAGTGCCAGGCTCGGAATCATCAGGAGATCCCACTCCAAGTGCCCACTGGCGGATCCAGAACGACTGGTACATTTCTGCGGACTGAGAAGCCACAAATGCCACGGTCAGACCGCCCCAGAAGATCAAACCACCCATGTTGGACATGTATCCTTCGTAGACAGACCAGGGAACGGTTCCCTCGGATCGAGCCTCCTCCTGGGTCAGTTTTCCAGCAGAAGAAGGAGCCTCTTCGGCGATTCGAGAGGCCACCTTGGTCAACAAATCAGACTCGGCTTCAGCAGCAGCCTCGGGCAGGTTCACGTGAGAAGCGTTCTTGGAAGCAGAAACAGAAGCAGACGACAAAATGTGCTTATCGTCTCCCAGAAGACCCTGGTCAGCCATTTCCTGGGGGGTTCCAGAACCCTTGATTCGTCCATTGTCGATAATAATGACCTTGTCAGCGTTGGTGATCGTCAGAGCAACGTTATGAGAGACAAGAATACACGTTCGGTTGGCCATGTACTCTCCACTGATACAGTGCTCGTAAATCCAGGCGGCAGTGTGCGAATCAACTGCAGAAAGACAGTCGTCGAGAATCACGTGACGAGCTCGAGTGTACAGAGCTCGGGCGAGCGAAATACGCTGCTTCTGACCTCCAGACAGGGTGATACCCTTCTCTCCAACCTCGGTAGAATCTCCGGCCTCCAGAATCTCGAAATCTCGTTCCAGACCACACGCCTTGACAACGGCCTTGTATCTAGACGACTCGTACTCGGACGAGAACAGAATGTTGTTTCGGACGGTGTCGTTGAGCAGCCAGGCTTGCTGGGGACAGTAGGCGACGGATTCGGTGAAGCCAGTAGAAGGATCAATGGCGAGTTGTTCTCGGGGTTCAGCTCCAGGCAAGAAAACCTGACCTTGTTCGAGTTCCATTTCTCCAAGCAGACCCAGAAGCAGGGAAGTCTTTCCAGAGCCTGTGGGGCCGATCACCAGGTTAAGTTGGCCGACCTTGAAGGACAGATTGATGTCTCTGAGCTTGAAATCGGACTCCTTGCTGCCCCAGGACACGGTGGCGTTTTCGAAACCAATGTACGGCGAGTTGGGGCCTCGAACGGGGTTGCACAGCTGCACGTACTTGGAGGTTTCGTCTTCGGACAGGAACTTTTCCACTCGATCGATCGAGACCTTGGACTGCAGAACAGCAGCCAGCATCTCTGTGAACTGTGCCATGGGGATTCGCATAATGTTGAAGAGAGACAGGGCAGTGAAGGCGATGGGCGAGGTGAGTTTATGGCCCAGAACAGAAGTGTAGACTCCGAAGGAAGCCACGGTCACAAGGGAAGGAGCCATGTACCAAAACAGACCGGCTCCGGCCCAGGTGATTGCTCGTCGTCTAAGTAGCTTGAGCTCCTTTTCTCGCACCTCGTTGACGCCGTCGATAAACTTGTCTTCCCAGGCGAAAAACTTGATGATTCGGATCGACTGCAGCAGCTCGTTGGTCTTCTCGATTCGGATATCGGTGACGCCCATGAGATCTTTCTGGACGGCCGAGAACTGGGCGGAAAAGAGATAGTTGGCGGGCATAAACAGCAGCATGACGAGAGAGCCAGCCAGAGCTGACCAGCCAATAAGGACGAAAAGAAGCCAAATGGAAACGGCAAAAAGGACAATGGAAGCAACGAAAAAGTGCAGGTAAGCACACACCTCGGACACCTTGAAGGCGTCAACAGCCATCAGGTTGATGATGGCTCCGAGGTTGGCCTGCTGGGGACCTTCTCCGTTGTTTTCCTCAGCCAGAGCGTCTACTTCAGCTTCAGCAGAAATAGGTTCGTCGGGCTTTTCCTTAGTCTCTGCAGCAGACACCTTTCGTCGCATGGCCTTGGAGTAGATTTCACCAATGATGACAGATCGCATTCGCACGCAGATTCGTCGTCCGATAAACAGACACTGTCCCTGACCGACATTGTTGAGAATCGAAGCCAGCAGCATTCCAATGACGTAGAGCCAGGCCACGTTCTTGGGGGTACCGGAGGGATCATCAACGTACGAAAGCAGCGACTTGAGAAGCACCGTGGGGATGAAGGTGATGAGAGAGTAGAAGATGGCCCACATGGAGGAGGCCCAGAGATGGCCCTTGAAGAAGAAGGTGAACCTCCAGACGAGACCGGCGGACCGTTTGAGTTTTCGAAAGTCCTTGAGAATCGCGACTGCGTGATCGTCCGATCTCAGATCCCACACGTCCTTGAGATCCAGAGTCCGTTTGTAGCCTGCATACACCATGGGGTCGAGCCATCCAAAGGTCGATCTGGACAAGATGCTGGCCACGGCTTCGGGGGAGGGTTGCAGACCCTTGACGGCCGTCAGAACGATGGGCTTGTCAGCATAAGTGGCTGTGATTGAAATGAGAAACAGCACCGAGCAGAAGACAAACTGGGCGACAAAAAAGTTCTTGGACATTGTTGTTTGCGGATCGACAATGGCCGATCGGAAGAAGATGACGGCGCTGACGACTGCAACAGCGTACAGCAACGTAGAATGCAGCCACAGCTTTTGAGCTCCCAGAAACTTGGACCAGTTGGCACACACTCTAGCGGCGTAAAGAGACACCGCCAGAAGCCAAAAGGAAATGTTGACAAGCACGTTGTAGGGGTATCCTTCGTAGACGGGGTACAGGTCTCGGATCGTGAAGGGCAGGGTGGCCAGAACCAGCTGAGCAATGACACACACGCCCTCCAGGGCAAAAGTCACGTTACCGAAAACGCCTCGATGGCACATGGTGTATTCTGTGTCGTCCTTTGAGGAGGGGTTTTGGCCTCCGTAGAGACGGGCGCGATCGGCTCGGACCGAAAACCGTCGTTGTTGGGTGTTTACCAGCACTGCTCCATAGGTTTCAGAGGCCACTGGTTGAAGTTCGTCGGAATCGTCGGTATCCGAGTCCACAAAGGTGTCGGAGGCCAGCAGTGGTTTGGCGGAGGGGTCTCGTTTTCGCGATTGTCGCGCCAGGTATTTTATCGATGCTGGAATGGTTCTGGTGACCAGCAGCAGTGCCGACAGAGCCATGGTGATGACATAGGGGTAGAAGAAAAAGTATCTGTGTTAGAAGGGGCAAGGAAGAGACGGCGTGTTGTTTGACTCACATTTGGCGACTACACCGCGGCACGTCGCTGCCATCCCACAGGGGACTTTCGCAGCTCAATGACATTGGTGTTGGGGTTGGACAGTTGTGTGTTGATAGTGTGTGGTGAAAGGTGAAAGATGAGAAAAAAAGCTTGGTTGAAAATTAAACACTGATAAAGCAGTGAACAATATCGGTTATCGGGACGTCCGGCGAGGGATGGGTTGGAACAGTTGAGAAGCGGGGTCGCAAGATCAGGGAAAGGGAAGGAGGGAGCTAATTCTTATAGGTGTTTTTTTTTCTCGTTTCTGTCATATCTACAATATCCATACACACGTCCTTTTTTTCTCGAGTGGGGGCTGCATACAATGCAGTGCCGTGCGTATTGGCAAAAGAATGAGTCTATTAAACACGCACCCTAGCGCAGTTTGGATGCAGTAAACAAGCGAGGGAGGGGAGATTTAGACACGACGGTTGGTCTGTGATTGTGTTTGGGATCGAGAGGGCATTTTTCAGCGTCCATTTGGTGCCAAACGACAAAAGTTGGCCTGTTTGTATACGTGCCCCAGCTACACCAACACGTCTTGTCTGCACTGTGGACTTGGATGAAAAAAAGCGAAATTAATGGCACTTTAGCTTTTAGACTTTTAGTTATCTCTAACCTGTCCCTTCTAGGAGCAGGAGAGTCTGATGAAGCGCCGTAATGTCAGGTGTAAGAGATGTGAGTCAGTGCGAGAGAGATAAGCAGGGGAGGGGGTGGGGTTTTGTTTGTGTTTGTGTGACTGATCCCGCCTGTGTTTGTGTAACAATACGGCCTTCGATTGTGTTTCAAATGTTCTCCTTTTTCATGTCTTTTTTCTCTCCATCCCACACCCTTATCGGAATCCGCCCGCCACAACAAGCAGACACCGTTCGGACGCGCTGCTGACGCACAGCATGCGAAAACAAACAGGCACGAGGCGGATTGAAGGAAATGAAGAAATGGAGAAAATGGAGAAATCAGACGGAGTCAGACAAAATCAATACACTAATACAACGCGTCTTATTGGCCGACTTTGTGAACCAATAAATCACATGCCAAGTCTCATCTCGTCTTCGTATAGCTCTTCTCTTTAGCTCCGGAACAATCGCTAGCCGGTATCAGAGTGGGTGTTAGCATCGGAAGGATATTCCTCTTTGGAGCGATCAACGTTGGATGCCATGGAAATGGAAATGAATTAAACGTAAAACTGGGAAACTACGACGTGTTTTTGGGCTGTTTTTGAGCCGAGTGTGACGTCCACACCATCTCTAGACTACGGCACGACAGGGGTGTTACATGGTACGAGTATGAGTACTGTAGCGACCGTATCATATTATCGCTGCTGTCATGGAATAGTTTTTATTAGTTTTTATTTTTTAGTTATGCTTAGTTGATGATTCTAAACACAGTTAAGAGTTTAGTTGAAAAATGGGCTAATGAAAGGTCCATTGAAAATGTCCCAAAAATGGAGATTTTACGGCCAAAACTTCACAAACCACCCGAAAGGCCTCTAAAACAGCACCAACAATTCAACAAACCCCTCAAACTCTCGTTTGAAATCCCGCCCAATTACTACACACCATCGAAAATCGAACTGACAACCGCCGCAAGAACATTCCCGGCCAACTCTAAAATCACATGACTTACCCGGGAGCAAGTGCAATCCCGGCCGCAGCCCACAGTCCGCCTTCCCGTTTGGGACACACTCACTTTCGGACATTTTCAAACCACCCAAATCTTCGCACCCTACTTTGTAGTCGCATCACACATATCAGCAAAAATGGCCAACGTCTCTAACGATTTCATCTGGGAGTGCACCAAGAGCAACAACGCTTACCTCGTCAAGCGAAAGGGTATCGACACCACCCTCTCTCGAGACCCCTACGCTCTCAACAACAAGTCCACTCACTACGAGTCCGGTCTGGCCCACGACAAGGCCGTTGGTGTCCACTACTGCAAGGGCGCCGACAAGATCTGTGTGATCACCAAGGTTGTCAAGAACGCCAACAAGCCCGCCAAGTCCCGACACATTGTTGAGTTCAAGCCCACCAAGTCTTCTCGAGCTATCGCCAAGGCCGTCTCCAAGACCGTCCAGGGCTACAAGAACGAGCAGATCTACGACGCCATTGTCCGAGCTTCTCTCATCAAGCGAGCCGCCACTGTTTCCAAGAAGCAGTTTGCTCCCCGAAACCGTGCCTAAATTGTTCTCTAGTTGAAGTATGGTAAAAAAATAATGTATTGGAGGCATCCTATTGCAATGGACAAGTGCCTGTAGACGAGAGGAGTACGAGTATCGTAGGAGTATCAAGTCACCAGAAAATTTGACGCGAGATGAAAAAGGCGACAGACATGGATCATGAAAAATATAGTCTTTAGTGGTGAAAAATGTTGCACAGTGAAATTTTCTGAAATCAGAAACGTGCTCATGCACTGCAGACCAAAAATGTTGTAAACCATCCCTTTGTACAGAATGGACGGTTTGTTGTTTTTGTCATTATCCCACAGTCTTTCATTTTGGTCACGTGACTTGTAAACTAGTACATACCGTACTCTGTAGAGTGTACTTTTTGTGAAGTCGAGTAGGAGCACGACTAGTTACGTTACGTGGTACCGTCACACGATGTCGTCACGTGACACCATCACATTACACTGTCACGTGGCACCATCACATGACATCATCACGTGACATCTTCCCACACACCTCCGCACCCCAACAGTGCTCTATCGTGGCTAGATCTTGACACTCTGTCTGCCCTGCATTATCATAACCTAATGCGTTGTTATAATAATTGGGCGGATGATACACACTGAGTGAAGAACGACATTGAACAAGTTGAGGCGGGTTTATGTTCACGTGATTCAAATCGTGTCTCACTGTGTCTCTGTGTCCTCAATGGGTGTGTCATTTTCTGTCGTTCTCTGTTCTGATCTCACACTCTAGATAGCAATCATAATTATCGATCCGCCATGATGGTTGTAGAACCGCTCTAGCACCATCAACAATTGCTTCCGCGTTTCTCCCGATTCTTCACCTTTCTGTTGATGTTTCGTTCATTCATTCGGCCGGCATGTTTCAGGCACCCATAAGTCGATCTATGGCGTAATTCCACCTCACCCCAGAGTGTCCGACAGAAAGAGTCAGTCATAGAGTGTTTCCCAACCACACCACATTGTGCGGCTGTGCACATGGAATAGTATCGAATGTGTCGTCAGAAAGTGCACAGAGCGCCCCCCCCAAAACGGTTGCAATATAAATTACGTGTGCTCAACGCTCCGCCCAGGCTCCCACCTATTCTACCCCGTTCCATCGGAACATTTTCGTGGCAGCGACGTGCATATTCCGGTCGGTTCCGAGAGTGTGATTTGCCCGAGCGTGCACTACGCACCACAAGTGTATACATGCCGAGACAAATGGATGTCCTTTTTTTTTTTATTTTGGGGGTAGCGGCTAGTGTCGGCCCGGACTAATGGCCTCAAATCTCGCAAGTGCCCCTTTGGGTGCTTCCGTCAGTCCTTGGCTTTCTTGTCTTCGTGAGCCAATAGCACGCCATTATCATGTGCACCCCGCACAGAGCTTCGTTTTTTGGGTTTGGCTCTCTCCACCACCGAAGAGCCGAGCAATTGCTGTATTCGCAGGTGCCCCAGGGGGGTCAGTGCAGTGGTTTTGTGGCTTCTTGTTGTGCCAGGGAACACCTTCTTTTTCGGGGCAGCCCCACACACTTATATAGACATTTTGAGAGCAATTGATGCGCAAAATCTGTCTTTATCTTCTCCACTCAGCCCCAACAAGGGTGTCTCTCTCCGAAGAAGCTAACCACTCCTGCTCTGGGACGACCGACACACAAGGTTAATATGGTTATTATGTGTGTGCAACAAGAAGATGCACGCATCTCCCAACACGGGCCCAAGAGTATATATAGACAGACGTGTCCTTCGTAGACCCCACATTATCAAAAACTAACAAATTCAAAAGTGAGTACAATTGAGACAATTGAGGCGGTAACGGGACAGAGCGACGATTGAACACAAGAGACGATTGTACAGACAGCAGGTGACACAGAAGCAGCTCAGATAACACACGGTGGCGTTGTTATTACCTCACCACCGCAATTGTGTTATGCACAGGCTGTGGGGAATCTGGGGCACCATTTACCCGCCTCCTGTATGTGTTGTTTGTGTGTGTCGCTTGTCAGTCGCTTGGCAGTCGCTTATATCGCAATTGTCTTTATCGCCATTGATTGTCATACATTGCATACCCCACACCGGGTTACCGGATCTTCAATGGAACGAAACAGACAATGAAGTGATAATTGAAGTCGCCTGGTCCCCGATTCCGCATCAATATGCAACATGCAATGAATGCAGTCTCTCCGACTAAGTATTCGATCCCACGACCTATTAGACCTATTAACTAACACAGTGGTTAAAGCTGTCGTTGCCGGAGCCGCTGGTGGTATTGGCCAGCCCCTCTCTCTTCTCCTCAAGCTCTCTCCCTACGTGACTGAGCTTGCTCTCTACGATGTCGTCAACTCCCCCGGTGTTGCCGCTGACCTGTCCCACATCTCCACCAAGGCCAAGGTCACTGGCTACCTCCCCAAGGATGACGGTCTCAAGAACGCCCTGACCGGCGCCAACATTGTCGTCATCCCCGCTGGTATCCCCCGAAAGCCCGGTATGACCCGAGACGATCTGTTCAAGATCAACGCTGGCATTGTTCGAGACCTCGTCACCGGTGTCGCCCAGTACGCCCCTGACGCCTTTGTGCTCATCATCTCCAACCCCGTCAACTCCACCGTGCCCATCGCCGCTGAGGTTCTCAAGAAGCACAACGTCTTCAACCCCAAGAAGCTCTTTGGTGTCACCACCCTCGATGTTGTCCGAGCCCAGACCTTCACCGCCGCTGTTGTTGGCGAGTCTGACCCCACCAAGCTCAACATTCCTGTTGTCGGTGGCCACTCCGGAGACACCATTGTCCCTCTCCTCTCTCTGACCAAGCCCAAGGTTGAGGTCCCCGCTGACAAGCTCGAGGCTCTCATCAAGCGAATCCAGTTTGGTGGTGACGAGGTTGTCCAGGCCAAGGATGGTCTTGGATCTGCCACTCTCTCCATGGCCCAGGCCGGATTCCGATTCGCCGAGGCTGTGCTCAAGGGAGCCGCTGGCGAGAAGGGCGTCATTGAGCCCGCCTACATCTACCTCGACGGTATTGATGGCACTTCCGACATCAAGCGAGAGGTCGGTGTTGCTTTCTTCTCCGTTCCCGTTGAGTTCGGTCCCGAGGGAGCTGTCAAGGCTTACAACATCCTTCCCGAGGCCAACGAGGCTGAGAAGAAGCTGCTCAAGGTTTCCATTGACGGCCTTCTCGGCAACGTTGCCAAGGGTGAGGAGTTCATTGTTAACCCCCCTCCTGCCAAGTAAGTATCCATGAAGTGGAAAGTACAAAGTGCTTTCCCTTGAACAACCCACAACACCAAGCCAAGTCGCATACGACCTTCCCCCCTTGAACTACACGATCACTAACCATTCTAGCTAGGATCTAAAACTTTGCCTATGAAATGATAGAGTCTAGTCGGCTAAGTATATAGCTATTTAAATTTGCGATAAAACGGCGACCAGCGTAGTACAAGTAGCTACTGTAGTTACAAGTAGATTAGTCATTGGCCAATAATGATGACGCCATTATCGGCAACTTTCACGTCGTCGGACGTGCATGTATATGCATGGTATCCCTTGATTGTCTGCCTCATTACATGGTTTGCTGCAGTGCGGCTGCCTGTGTGGGGGCAGGAGGGTTAGGGTTTGGCCCGTTTTGGCAGGCTCCAAACAAAGAGAAACAGCGAAAAAACCGAGGCCTCGATTATGGGATCAGAAGAGAGAGAAGTGGGGAGAGAGTGTCTGAAAACTAGTTGGATCGAGGTGCGGGGTCAAAACACGAAAACAGCATAAAAAGGACAATTCGGACAAACACAAACGCAACTTTTGAACTGTCACATCACAACAACATGAACATCATTCCTCGACAACCTCGAACTCCGACTCGAAAGAGTTGTAGTGGTACAGCCACACCGACGCCTCGACGACGAGTTCGAGAAGATGATGACGACGTTGTTTCGTGCGGGGAAGACGTCAAGGAGATCACCAAACGGCTCAAGGGACATGTTCAGCAGCGACGAACTCCTGTTTGCTCAACTGAGATCCCCTCGTATATTAGCCAAGGCTCTGTATACAGCATTCGACAGGTGCCTCTGACTTTTGAGTGCGATGTGAGGTATTTTGGGCCCCATTCGGACGTGATGGACAACGAAACGACAAGGCTCAAGTTGCGCGATATTTCCAGCGAGCTCGGCTTTCTCTTTTTTCTCGACGATGACCAGGTGGAGTCGGGCGTTCGAGCCCAGCTGGAGAAATGCTGGGCAGTGCTGCAGGCTCAGTTGGGCGCTACAGTGGTTGCGGTGACCACGGACCCACATGTGACACAGAACGAGTATTCGATTCCGCTCATTTGCGACCATACCGTTGCTCTGGCTCGAGCGTTCCGTGCTCTGCATCCAATGGGAGGAGGACGTGTGTTGCTGGACGCTATTGCTATGATCGACCGGGCCACCAACAAGATTTACTTTGCTCCGCTGAGCCTGGGAAACAGTACTGCTCAGGTGAGTCTTCGGTGTGAGGACGTCATGGCTTTTGTCGAGTATATTTGGTCGGAGAGGTAGCAACTGTTGAGACAATGTCGAAACAGGCGCACACGATGCTGCTGGCGATAGCAGCACTAGGAATAGGACGGGATGATTGAGACAGGAAACGCCATCTCAGCAAACGGCCAAGAAGACCAAGAAGGCCAAGATAACATATTTATTGCATACTTACTGAATTTCATTGAATTTAATATCCGGGGAGCGTATAGCGGGTGTCTTCAGGAGACTACACTATTAATACAGTAGAAGGGTGATCAAGGTGATCAGAGGAGTATAGCTGCTGTATTTGTAATAGTATACAACGTTATCTCGAAAGATCAATTCTTGTACCAATATCGATGTAGGTGAGAGATGGAATGTGGTTGATCTCTGTCTAACAGTGTATTAGGGACCGTCTACTAGAGAGAAGGATAGAGTATTTAACAAAATACGCCAGTCTATGATCGAATAGTTTATCATATTATTCAAAGATGAAACATTAGCTCAAAATACTGTTTTAGCTACGATACAAGTTGCACCTATCTAGAAAAGACAAGAAAAGATGCACCAGTAAGTCAACAGACAGGTACGAAAAATTGTGTCTATTGCAAACGTATGAACGAGACAAATATACATCAACTGAGTGGTGAGGGTATTTGATAACCAGATCAATACTTTCATACCGTCTTCAGATCCAATTCTCAACACTGTATCATCTATTGACTAAATAGTTTTGGGTGGGTACGATCCACGAGGTGGCACAGTACGAGTACAATGGGAGGACGAGGACGATACCGTCCTTGCTGTGCTCAATGTACTGGTTCGTGGTCATCGCATCTCATAGGACTTTGTCGTACTCAAAGTGCTCGCCAAAGAGTGCTCCTACGCCGTACTCTTCTAGATGGCTTTCTTAATCTGATCCACAGGAGATCGAGCAAAGGAATGCTGCAACGCTCGAATGATCACATAGCTAACATAACCAATCACGCCGGCCACCACAAAGACGCCAATTCGCACCTCAGTGGTCACCAGACCCAGAAAAGGGTAGGGGAAAAAGTTGTTGACGGAGGCGGTCTGGTGGACCCAGAACCAGTATCCGGCCGACAGTCCAAAGTTGGTAACCAGGGCAACGGCCGTGGACAGGTTCCAGGGCTGGCCCATGAGCACCACGTCCAGAAACAGCATGCCTGCCGGCACCAGGTGGATGGACAAGTCGAGCCACATGGGGATCTGTTCCTTGACAGCGGGGTGTTTGAGCAGCTTGGGGTCGTACAGCTTGAGGGTCCAGTACAGCACGGTGATGACGCACTCGAGAGGAGTGACAGCCACGGCCACCGAGTTTTTCAGCTGGTAGAAAAAGTTGGCAATGTCCTTGGAATACAGAGACAGAGCGTCGGCCAGAAGAGCAAGCAGAAACACAAGGTAGCTGCCGCACAGGCCCAGAATGGTCAGGTACTGGTACTTGCCTCCGTACGAGGCATTGAGCGGGTTGGGGTACTGCTCGAGGAAGTGGAAGGACGAGGCGAAGGAGATGAAGCCAATCAGATGGTAAATGAAGGACAGTCCAACGTTGGGCGAGCTAATCCAGGGCTGGTAGGGCGCCTTGGTGGTTCGGATGGCTCTGGTAGCTTCTCTTTCCTTTTGTGTCATGGTCGTACGAGTATGTGTCGTGGTTGTGGATGTGGATGTGGTGTGGTCGTGTGTCGTTTTTTCACCTTTCAACCTCTCTCAGCACTTTTATGTTTTTCGTTTCTCCCGTCTCTCCCTTTTTCTGTCTGTCGCTTTCTCTCTCTCTCTTTTTTTCTTTCTGCTGCGTTGCTCCCTTGCATAGCGATAAGCGCAATCCACGTGGGTGCGTCCAACTCCATCGATGGATGACGACACGGGAGGGTTTTGAGCGATCCAAGCAGGTCACGTGGACAAAAACCACATGGTCGAATTTCTACCTTCTCCTACTATCTCCTGACTTCGAACTACCCCAAACACTCTCTGCAATTGCATTTCAGACACGGTCGATTTTCACATTGCTCCGCCGCAGTTCGCGACCGTTAATACTGTGAACCGCACACTACAGTAATTAAGTTTAGACCAGAAAAAAGATTATTTTCGACTGCAGAATATCCGTCGGTAAACAACGACCCGAGCCGAAAATGAAGCCGGTTGCTGGATGAAATCGATACAAATGGCTGTACCTGTACATCAGAAACGGGGTAGAAATGAATGAAACTGTCCAGAGTGTGACACAAACAGGACAATGTGCTGTTCCATAGTGTTTGAATAGTAATTCATCTTTACTCTGATTGGCTTAGACGTGGAACTAACGGAGAGGTTGCAGCTATGTCCTGAACTAGAGCTGGTAGGCAAAATCCGAAGAGTGCAAAATGTCCGAAATGACTCGTTTAGTCTACTTTATGAACTTCGCATTTCTGGAGGTATTATTGGTCGAGATAAACAGACGGTCTTGATCATACAATTGTGAGATCAAACGAATGTATTTCTGGAGAGGTAAACCCCCAGAAAGAAATCCAAAGAGTGCATCTTTCTTGGAATAGAGTGTTTAGTGGAATTTCCAGGTTTTTATCTTTATACGAATAATATTGGGCTCGCTACATGCTTGTGAGGTACCATTCATGGAGAAACAGCTAACATACATTAATTGGAATATCTGAGTGACGGAGAGAAAATCAAAAGAGTGCAAGTTATTCAAAATGAATGGTTTAGTACAAAAAGGCCGTTTTAGTTTCTACACATTTAATACTGGCCTCAATATAGAGGACTCCTAGAGTCAAGAGTCTTCACGACTTGTGAAGGATAGAAAAGACATATAAAAAAACCAAAGAGTGCAAAAGCTTCCGAATTGTTTGTTTAATACATCTACCCATTTTCATATTTTCAACTGATGTATCTATTCCAATAACGATACAATCCCAATTCCCTCGTACGACTTTCTTCCTCTACACGAGACTACAGTAGTATAAAGAAAAGAATCATGTCATACTAGAAATATTATGACTCATACCACGCCAGTATATCCAATAGCGTCCTTTTATTATTTTCTACCATTTTATTTCAAATTTATTATCCTTATTCACTATCACCCACCGCTATCCCTTTACTAAGCACATCACGTGCGCATGTTTGAAAAATCAAATTTGTCAAGGTTCACGCAGCACAGAACACCTTTCCAGCGTCATCACTAACTAAACACAATGCAAGGGTTTCAGATGCTGCGGACCCGAGTCGCCACGGGCGCCCTCAGTGGCGTGCGACACAATTCTGGCCTTTCCAGTTTCATGAACCGTGAGTATTTGGATGGAAACAAGGTGTGAAAAATGGGGTTTTCTGGGGGTCATTTGGTGGGTGGTTGTGAGATGATTTTGATCCACAAAAAAGTTGATTTTGTTGGATGTGAGAAGTATACAACAAGTGATCAGATATTCACGTGACCCTCTTGTGATATTGTGACACATGTGACACATGTGACCGCTATTCTCACAATGTCGTGACCACAGGCGACCACTATTGTAAGATCCATGGTGGGCCCACTATTATCGTGACTAGGACCACCGTTATCGCGACGACAGGTGACGCTATTCTCCGCTACTCGTGACTAACCCAGTGCAAAAGGAAATCAGCAAGATCCCCAAGACGGACGCCGAGGAGCTGAACAAGGCCCGGGAGGCCCAGCGACAGATTGACCAGAGCGCCAAGGGCAAGGAAGTCGTGCGACACTACGTGCACGTGACGGCCACCAAGAACAACCTGCACATTTGCGCCACCGACGAGTTTGTCGACAAGTCTTTTATTCCCGAGAGCATTGACGAGAAGCTGCTGCAAAAGGTGCGAGCGCCCCAGGAGGTGCGGTTCCACATTTCGTGCGGCCATCTGGGCATCAAGAAGAAGGAGCGAGGCGAGTTTGACGGCGCGTTCCAGACGTCGGTGAAGGCGTTTGAGCTGCTGGAAAAGAAGGGCATGCTTGGCCGACCTGTCGAGGTGGTTGTGCGGGGCTTTGGACGAGGCCGAGAGGGCTTTTTCTCTGCTCTGACTGCTCCCGAGGGAGAAAAGGTGGCCAGCAAGGTGGACCGACTGTCGGATCGAACCAAGCTCAACCAGGGAGGAACCCGACCTCCTGGACGAAGACGAGTTTAAGCGGGTGCATTGTACATAGGAATTGTGAGAATGACAGGGGCACGCTCGCGAGCGCGAGCCTGTGCGTAAAGAGTAGATCACCAGTGGTAACGCTTGTGCCTCATGCGTGACAGTAGCAGAGATCGTTTTAGCGGAGAAACATAGCGTCTAGAGGTAGAGAGATGTAGACAGTCGTTACTATGAATCACCAGATGTATAAACTGGTGGGGTGGATTCCTTGTACATTACCAGTACGGTACTCTGAACTTGAACCAGTATACAAACCATATCAATATCGCTACCGGTATGGTAAATAGGTATTGTATAAAGATAGTCTTGGTGATACGAGAATCGTGGGCTGTACTGTAGACAGTAAGTCTGTAGCTACTAGTACAACTAAAGGGTAAAAGAAGTATGGAAAGTAAAGAGACAGATGGTTGAATAGGCTAGTTTGGTCGATGGTAAAACTTTTGAAATCGTCCAAAACTGGCGCTTGCATCAGGTGTTGTCGAGGGAGTGTTATTTACTAGGAAGATGTTTGTGAAAGATGTTTATGAAAGAGAAAGATATACACAGGAGGTATAGAAATTCCAAAGTGTGCAAATAGTTTGTAAGAGTGTCAACATAATAGCACAAGGTCTTCTTTAGAAATAGTGGTGTTTATTGTTGTTTTCACTCTTTATTTTCTGCACTGTAGAAGGCTGTATTTGAAGAGACCGAAAGTCGACCGTTCCTGTGTTAAAAAACAGTCCTTGGCTACCAGTAGACACATTCTGCCGGCCATAAACAGTGTAGTCTGATAGGTGCTAGTGGTACCGTACAATTCTATACCGGGTACAATGACTGTATAGTGAAGACTCCTCCGGTCACCCGGTAATCCTCCCCTCTTGCACGTTATATCTTTACTTATTTTCCCAGGTACGATACTGTACTCGTACATTACGTACCCGTACTCGGGCTGTACGTAGCTAAATAAGATGGCGCATTTTCAAAATACAAAAACTGTTGCAATCCGTGATACGACAAAACCACGTCAAGACTATCGTACTCATTACTGTAACATCGGAGGCTGTGTCAATGGTGGTACTGCTCCTCAGTTCAACGACTTTGCCGCCGTCAGCAATATTGACGTCTCGCCACGGCTATCGTGGATACATTTTTATTCCAGGGTTGTTGACTCTCTTGACAGAGGTATTTTTGTGGTATTTCTGGTATTTTGTGGTATTTTGTGGTATTTTGTGGTATTTTGTGGTAACTGGGGCTGATTATGGACTAACCGCCTGGATGAACTCTATGTGGCATCAATAGACAGGCCCAATCCGTCCGAACTCTATTTGCCACATTTCATTCAGCCTCTAACCCTAAGTGACCATTTATCTGCAAATATCGTACTGTACTTTCTTCTTTGACCACCTCCTGCTGTTCCATCAACCATGTTCCAGCCGTGCCCGTATTCCTGTACGAGTGCAGTACACTTTGAATACCAGTACTCCCACACTCCCAAACAGCCCATCCAACTAACCTCCCAAGTAAACCATAATACCTTGACAAATCGCAACTAACAATCAACTAACGCGCAACTATCGTCAGCCAAGATACTGTGCCCACACCACAGTCATGCGCCACCATTCTGTAATCTCAGCCACGCCCACTTCCCCTCATCAACATGCAAACATGACCATTAGATACCGCAAAGATGCACTATCTATGACGTCAAACGTTGTTGTACAAGCCAAAAAGGGAGCCCAATCCGACTAAAACGAAGATATGGATTCCGTCTAAAAAAACATTTAAAAATGAGCGTCAACAGAGTCAAGAAAAATCTCCAAAAATTCTGAGAAAAAAACCAAAAAAAACCACACCCAACTCCCTCCACAGCCTCAATTTATCTCACAGTATTATCTACCACGTCCCCCTACTCGCAGCTATCCTCGCAGCAGTTTCTCAGCCTGCATTAGATTTGCCAAGCACCAAGACTAAATTTAACATGGTATAAGCACGAAGACCAAAGAGTGAAAGACAGACCAGTAAAGTGGATACCTGAACAGTATGACTCAGGAAAAAAAAAAATACAAATATTTCATTTGACCACCTAATCGCCACTCCACAACAGCCACAATGAAATTGAAACAAATTGGCAGCTTCTTCGGAACGCCTGGAATGGGCATGTATCGCGATATAAAGGGCCGCTTACCTTTCTACAAATCCGACTGGACCGATGGCCTCAACTACAGAGTCATTCCAAGTACCGTGTACATGTACTTTCTCAACCTGCTGCCGGCCATTGCGTTCGCCCAGGACATGTTTGACAAGACCCACAACTCGTACGGTGTCAACGAGGTGCTACTCGCCTCGGCCATGGGAGGAATCATCTTTGGACTGTTTGCAGGCCAACCTCTGACGATTGTGGGAGTCACAGGACCCATTGCAATCTTCAATTACACCGTCTACGACATCATCAAGAACCAGGATACGCCCTACTTCGCCTTCATGTGCTGGATCTGTCTGTGGTCCATGGTCATGCATTGGCTGCTGGCCATCTTCAACTTTTCCAACGGGTTCAAATGGGTGACACGCTACTCGTGTGACGCGTTTGGACTCTTCATTTCCATCATTTATATCCAAAAGGGCATCCAGATTTGCACCCGGCAGTTTGCCGAGGCCGGAGACGCGTCGGGCTACCTGTCTGTCATTGTCGCCATGTGCATCATGAACTTTGGATGTGCCACCATGCTCATTGGCGAACATTCCACCTTTTTCAAGGGCTGGATCCGCGGCATTTTCAGCGACTACGGACTTCCTCTGTGCGTCGTTTTCTTCTCTGGATTTGTGCACTTTGGTCCCACCCTCTCAGGCACCCCCATCCAGACCCTGCCCATCACCAAGGCCTTCCAGCCTACCGACGCGCTCCGAAATCAACCCGGAGGCCACGGCTGGTTTATTCATTTCTGGGAAATTGATGTCGGTGATGTTTTCCTAGCCATCCCCTTTGGCATCTTGCTCACCATGCTCTTCTACTTTGACCACAACGTGTCTTCGCTCATGTGTCAGGGCTCCGAGTTCCCCCTCAAAAAACCAGCCTCGTTCCATTGGGACCTGTTTCTTCTCGGAATCGTCACAGGAGTGTCTGGACTGCTGGGTATTCCTGCCCCCAACGGTCTCATTCCTCAGGCTCCTCTTCACACCTCTTCTCTAGTGGTCAAAAAGGAAGTCTACATGGACGGAGAGGGCGTGCAGTACCCCGTGAACGAAGAAATGCGAAAAATCGCCAAAGACGCGCCCAGTTCGTACTCTCTGGTGACCGTCAACGAGTCGGTGGTCGAGCAACGAGTGTCCAACTTCACCCAGGGACTCATGATTCTCGGAACTATGAGTGGACCGTTACTGGTGGTCCTCGGTCTCGTACCTCAGGGAGTTCTATCAGGACTCTTCTTCTGTATGGGATTATCAGGGCTCTTCAATAACGGTATTATTGCCAAGATCCAGTTCATTTTCACGGATTCCAAGTACGTTTCCCACACGAATCCGTTGTCTCGAGTGAGACCAAGAAACCTCTACTTGTACACTGCTCTGGAACTGTGTGCTTTTGCCGCAGAGTTTGGAATCACTCAATCCATTGCAGCTGTGGGCTTCCCAGGAGTACTGCTGCTGTTTGTCGTGGTTTCCTATTTGATTCCACGATTCATTCCTGAGCCCGATATGTCCATTCTGGACCAACCTACAGCCGTGGGGGTGGTCGTTGAAAACCTTAGAGCCAAGCCTAGAGAAGAGCGGGACTCTGATGATTCTACTAACTAACTAAGTCACGACAATACCGTGAACTGTTAAGGGCATCACAGTCACGGGATAATAATAATTACATGTGATTTATATCGACACCTTGCCATTGTTTCTAGATGCTTAAGAGACTGTGTCTAATGTATGTACCGCACACTTGAAGATGTAGTCTGTAGAGCCACAAAAGCGTCGAGGAACAAATCCGAAGAGTGCGTTCTACTCTCCGAGACGTTAGGAACAAAATGCACTCTTCAGATTTTTACAACGGGTGATTATTAATTGTTTTCCACCAATGCTGTTTTGCCTCTGTCGACGACACTCCACTCATAAACGATACTGTATGTACCGCACTTCTAACATGTGAACATCTACTTGATAATTACATGAACTTGTCGATCTGGATCTGTAAATCTCTCATAATCGTCTCTAGCCCAAGCGCCCAACTCTCCACCATCAAAATGCCACTAAATACTTCAGTGGTTGTCCGGAATCGTACTTTTTCAGTCCAAGCTTCCGTTAGTCCCATCATGTAACCTAACGTCCCATCCTATTGGTCGTAGACCTTCTTCAAGAGGACTTGCTAGAGACGAAACAGGCACATGAAACGACACAAACAATGCACAAGGTCACTGAAGCCATTTGTGCTTCTGATACCACAATTGCTCTTGAATTCGTTTTTTCTTCCTCCATATAACTTCAGTCGTTCTTCCTTTACCCCATGCCAATAAACTTTCAATCCTCAGCATCCCGACTAACATCCTGCAAGCAGTAAAGCTACAAGATCAAAATCTCCCTTTGCCCAAAACGAAACATGTTTCGAAACGCCCGATTGGCTGGATTGGTGTGCTCTGCTCGACGAGCCGGCGTGGTCAGCGCAAGAACTTCTCGAGCCATGCGTCTGAACGGAGGATCTCGTTCGCTGTCTGGTCTCCACAGCAACGTGAACATCACGCTGAAACAAATCGAAGCCACCGTGCCCAAGTTTGCCGTGGACAAGGGCCAGATCCAGGTGTTGTACGATCCCGACGAGTTTTACGAGCAGCTCAAGACCAAGATTCTGGCGGCCAAGGAGCGTGTTTTTCTGTCGACTCTGTACGTTGGCAAGGAGGAAACGGAGCTGGTGAGCTGTCTGGACGAAGCGTTGACGAAGAACCCCAAATTGAAGGTTTCCGTGCTCATTGACGGTCTGAGAGGAACACGTGAGGAGCCCGAGACCTGCTCGGCGTCTCTGCTCGCTTCTCTGCTTCACAAACACTCGGATCGAGTCGATATCCGATGCTACATTACTCCGCATCTGTTTGGACTCAAAAAACAGCTGATCCCGAAACGGTTCAACGAGGGATGGGGCCTGCAACACATGAAGCTGTACGGCTGCGACGACGACATCATCCTGTCTGGAGCAAACCTCTCCAGAGACTACTTTACCAACCGACAAGATCGATACTTTGTCTTCAAGTCGCGTCCCATTGTCGACTACTACCATGCCATCCACAATGCCGTGTGCAAGCTCAGTTGGAAGGTGGTGCTGCCCAAACCCGCCCAGGACGCTCCTGAGCCCGGAAAAGTGGCTGCGTTTTTCAAAAAACAGGTTGCCGCAATTTCTAAAAAGATCCTGCCGGAACCGGAACCCGTCAAGGACCCCGGGTTTGTGCTCGAATGGCCCCACAACAACACACTCCAGAGCCCCAATGTTTCTCTGGCTGAATTCCAGCGTCAGGCTACCGCTTCTCTGGTTCCCTTGATTACCAATAGACCTATCGAGACTGGCCGACGAAAGGTCAAGTCCATCGCCCAGAGAGAAACTGAACTGAACGAGTCCAAGAACGGACCTCCATCGGAATCCGAAGCCCAAACTCTCGTTTTCCCCATCTCCCAGTTCACCCCTCTTCTCAAACCCGACTCTTCCACCGAGTTCCCCACTCTTGGAAGACTGCTGTCAATGCTGTCCATGCAGCGATCTTCGTGGACCTTCACCGCAGGATACTTTAACATGCACCCTGAATTCAAGGCCAAGCTTCTTGGAAGTGTGCCTGATAAGGGTACTGTTATCACTGCTTCCCCCCAGGCCAACGGTTTCTACAAGTCACACGGCATTTCTCAGTACCTCCCCGACTGTTACACTCTGTTGGCCCGTCAGTTCATTCTCGACGTTAACAAGGCACATCGACAGAAGGAAATTGAGCTGCTTGAATGGCAACGAGGAACCGTCAACACCCCCGGAGGATGGTCGTACCATGCCAAGGGTATTTGGATCAACGGCCCCGGAGACAAG
Source organism: Yarrowia hollandica (assembly GCA_900519065.1). Taxonomy (NCBI): domain Eukaryota; kingdom Fungi; phylum Ascomycota; class Dipodascomycetes; order Dipodascales; genus Yarrowia; species Yarrowia hollandica. The sequence continues at coordinate 906,180 of ULGV01000003.1, read as the reverse complement.
TTGCCTTCCATCACCGTGGTTGGCTCGTCCAATTACACTCGACGAGGCTACTCCAAGGATCTCGAGACCAACGCTCTGATTGTCACTACAGACGAGGAGCTCAAGCGACAGTTGCAGCAGGAGATTGACCACATTGAACGATACACGACCAAGAAGAGCATTACCGATTACGACCAGGAGGACCGACAGGTCAAGACATGGGTCAAGGTGGTGGCTTACTTTATTGGCGACAAGTTGTAATGTGTTTGTAAATAGTATTAATAGATAGATCAGAAGAGCGCAGCAGGAGTGAGTGCTGTGATTAGATGGAAGAATCGGACAAGACCACCAGGGTGGAACATGACATATGTTTTCATAAAAGACATCTTGTTCACACACCTTGATGGTTTCGCATGGGATATCCTGTATGGTTAAAAGAAGGAGCGTTAATCACTCGAGCCAATATAGAAGCACTTGGCCAGTTTTATGAATAAGAGGAACGCAGGAGTTTTCAGCAAAATGAGTACTTTACTCGTACCCGTACTGTACTCGTACCCGTACTGTACTCGTACCCGTACTGTACTCGTACTCGTGCATACTTCACATTGCCGTCTCGCTTTTGACAGCTTATCTCTCTCCTGTTCTAGACTAAGAGTGAATTATGAAAAACCACTCTATGGAGCAATACCACACGAGCCACCAGTAGCTACAGTAGTTAGTACTCATGGAGGAATAAATTTGTAGGATTCACTAATTTTTGACCATGTAATCACTAGCACTTTCATTTATTCGGATTTTTCGATTTTCGGATTTTCGGATTCCCCAGTTCCCTCTCAAGTCCCTTCTGTTGTATTAATCCTTGCTATGATACCGTCAAAGTTTATAGGAGCACGAGACTGAAAAACAGTAAGAGCTGTATAGGAAACTGGTGAGGAATAAAACAATAAAAAAAAACGGTGGATTTTTTTCTTCTACATCAACCCGCCCACACTCGTGCTTCTCACGCACCGCCTACACTCTCGTACACTCCAGACGCATGTGTCACGATGAACAAGCTCTAGAGTCTTCGAACTCAGTCTAGTACTCGTACTGTAACATGCAGACCCGACTAAACCATGCCCAGTCACTCTAGGTCTCGATCAAACACCACCCCGATGCCCGAGGGAGACGAAGCCGCCACGTGGCGCAATATTGTCACCTCAATAACGTCGCTTCAGGAAACCGACACGGACATTTCTCGACTGCAGCGCAAGCTGATCGACACCAACGGACTGAGCGATCAGACCAGTCTTGGAGAAATGCTGCGTATGGTCCGAGAGGCCTCGCCGTCCGAGTCCAGCCTCGATCACCTGCAGGAGGTGCTGACCACGGGCTCCGAGGTGCTCTCTGAGCGTCTCAAGTGTCTGGATGGAGCCTTGGAGTACCTACAGGTGCTGATTGCGGTGCGAACAGACTACCCTGAAGACGCGAAAATCAAACGACGCAAAGTGGAGGAGGAAAAACCGGCCACGTCTTACAGACGCCCCATCCCTCGAGTGGGCTCACAGGTGGCTTTCCGGCTGCGAAAACAGCGAGGAGACGAAGAAGAGGAGTGGATCCAGTGCCAGGTTACACGAGTATACTCGGACGGACAGAGATTCGAAGTCAAGGACCCCGAACCCGACGAAAACGGAAACCCCGGCCAGAGCTACAAGACGTCGATTCGAGACATTATTCCTCTGCCCACAGACGAAGAGCTGCGAAGCATGCCCCAGTTTACAGCCGGATCTCAGGTGCTCGCACGATACCCCGAAACCACCACCTTCTACCGAGCAGAGGTCACGGGAACACGAAGAGACAAGTACAGACTCAAGTTTGAAGGGGAAGATGATATCGATAAAGAAACAGAGGTTAGTCGAGGGTTGGTCTTGAGCATTCCCAAGTAGGGATTATTAACTATTTAATGTATATTAGTGATGAGAAAGAGGCAGTATGAGCGAAGCGAATACTCCAACATGTGTAGATTTCCAACATGTGTAGATTTCCAACATGTGTAGATTTCCAACATGTGTAGATTTCCAACATGTGTAGATTTCCAACATGTGTAGATTTCCAACATGCGTAGATTTCCAACATGTGTATACCACTCGTACGAGTACTATAGTCCCGGTATTCGTAATTACCACATATTACTGTTCAAAGCACTTTCTACTAATAAAAGTCCAATCACTACGCTCATGTACATTACCATACTTTTACACTCATACACATTACAGATATTCATTTACCTCACTGCATGCAACATGACCTAATGTGTCCTACTCTGTAATCTCAACTCATTTTCACTTGCGCTCCACTCACGGAGGCTCCACTCTTCCTATAACTCATTACATAAAAACAACTTTGGCGGGTGGTTGCTTACTCGTGGAAAGCAGCAGGGGCGTCGGGGATTCGGGGGTCGGTTCGTCGAACGTAGGACAGCTCCAGATCTCGTCGGCCGTAGTTGTAGCCAGAGAACTTGGCGATGGAGATCTCCGCGCTGGCGGGAGTCTCAAACTGCACCACTCCGCTGCCAGCCTTCTTGCCGTCGGGCAGGAACTGGATCTCGGCCTTGGTCACCTTGCCAACGGTCTCAAACAGGTCGTAGAGATCCTGGTCGGCAGTGGACCAGGGCAGGTTGCCAACAAAAATGGTGTCGGAGGGGTCACCGCCACCAATGGCATTATCGGAGAACTCGGAGGGAACTCGGGGAGGGTTCTGTGGTGCGGGAGCAAAGGGGGTTCGTGCAACTCGAGGGGGTGCTCCGCCTCGAGGGGGCCCGGCAAATCGGTCCTCTCGAACCTCAATGGCTCGTCCTCCCATCTGGTGGCCGTTGAACCGCTCAATAGCCCGGTGAGCATCCTCGGCGGTCTCAAACAGCACGATACCAGAGCCCTTGGATCGACCATCATGAGAAGTCATGATGTCGGCTCGCACAATCTGGCCGGCCTCTCGGAACAGGTCCTTAAGATCCTGCCATCCGGTGGAGTAGGGCAGGTTGCCAACAAACAGCTGGGTGCCGGGAGCACCGCCGCCAGACTGTCGGGCAGCACCGCCAAAGTCACCGCCTCGCTCAGGTCGGCCTCCATCTCGGGCGCCAGGGGGGCCCAGGTTGGGCTGGGAGAACTTGGGCTCGCTCTCTCGGTCCTCTCGGACGTAGACAACTCGGCCCATGAGCTCCTGGTTGGTCAGGGTGTTGACAGCGTTCTCGGCCTCCTCTCGGGTGGAGTACTCGACAATGCCACAGCCCTTGGACCGGCCGTTGGGCATGAGCAGAACGTCGGCGAACAGCACGTTTCCGGCCTGTCGCATAAAGTCCTTGAGGTGGTGCCACTTGACCTCGTAGGCCAGGTTGCCAACGTAGACTCGTCGGTCTTGTTGGGAGGAATCCTTCACTTGCTGGAGCATCTGAGGGGGTCCGCTATTTCTTCTCGGTGGGGATCGGTTTCGTCGGTAGTTTCCGCTGCCTGCTCGGTCTCGGAACTGGGGGTTGAAGTCTCTTCGGGGCGACTTGCTTCGGGATCGAGATCGGGAGTGGTCTCGATAGTATCTGTTTCTCTGATCTGGTGATCGGGATCTGTTTCTATAGGGTGATCGGGAATACTGGGTTAGTAAGTGTGTCTTTTTTTGTTGGGGCACAAGAAGAGAGCCGCCTCAATTGTCATGAGATGACATGTGCTGCTCTCAATGGTGTGGTGATGCTCAAGGTAGAGAATCCATCCATCTGCCGGGTTCCATGCTCAATCAAACCCCTGTCCATCGTCCATCGTCAGACATACCCTAAAGTCCAAACACAGCCAATTCAATCAATATGCGTTTCCGTGATTATTTTTCTGCCAAAAAAAAATGGTGCTAATAATCCACAATTATCACTCTGAATATTTTCGTCTTTTTTCAAATGCCTAGCGCAATGCTCTCTCTCGCTCTCAATATCACGGCCCTTCTTCCAATTCAATGAACTGTAGCTCTGCACGTGTAGCTCAGAAAAGTAACAAGTTGTCGCCGATGGGTGTGTGGGGTGGTGTGTCTGTGACGAATGACTTTGCTGTCTGTTGCGCACTGGTTGTGGTGGTTGGAACTTTAGAGTTGCCCTTCCATGTGAGGCACTTTCAGGGTAGGGTAACCCTCCTTGAACTCTGTCCACGTGTGTGGAAAAAGGGCACCAAAACGACTGGTGGTATCCTTCCGACGGATGTAAGCAAAGAAAAAACCGGAGCCGGGAAGGGCACGGAGAAACAGGTGGGTAAAAAAAACGGCAGGCGAAAAAATGGGGCAAAGATTGGTGATGGAAAGAGGATCCGAACATGTAGGCAGTATTGCAATAAAGCAAGAGTAAATCAGCCCAGGCGAGAATCGAACACATGTCACATTTTATGCAGGGCACACACACTTGTCTCTTTTTCTGAGGAAAAAGTCGACACCGCACGCTAGTCGAACTGACCGCCTGGACATGCCTCAAACCGGCCCAAAGTAGTCCAAAAACACATGGAGCGGGACGGCGGCGCATACATGCGTATGATGGTGCGACCCCTCAAAGCTCTCCCACGTGACCCAGCTGTCCACATGTGTGTCCATCACAAAACGTTCTGTAGTGCCGTGCCCACCCTTTGTTGTTTCAGGTCCCACCAAAAAAAGTGCCCACCAAAAAAGCACTGGTTTGCTATCGCCCCCCTCTCAAAATCAAAATGGCACCACCACCTTGAAGACCATCCATCGTCAAAAAGTAGATCTTTTCCAGCCCCAAAGTGTTGTATCCCGCTAGTGCCACCGTATCGTACCCCGTGTTATCTCATCGTGTGTAATCATATGCCCCATTTTGCGTACCCCGTATCTGCGTGCCCCATTCTCCGAAAGCCTTCCGCGTGCCCCATATCATCTCGTCGATTGCTCAACATCGCCAATACGCGATAATCGGCTCTCGTCTCCATCCGCCGGCCCGGACCATCGCCGTCGGAGCCCCAAACGCGTCGTTCATCCAAAGAGGAGGTGTGCCGTGGATTCAGGTAGTGGTGTGGCGTGGTGTGGTACTCACTCGATCTTCGGCCTCGTCGTTGTTGTAGTTCATAATAACACAAACGGGGAATAAAAATACAAGCCTGGGTTAGCCGGGTTCCAAGGGGCGCTTTGACGCCGTTGCGCACCGCCGTAGCGTGCATACTCACCTCCTGACAAGAGATCAAAGAATGTTCAATGGAAAAGTTTTAGTTTGACAAATTACATATATCAACCCCCATTAGAGTTTGGCGCATCACAACATCACAGTGGAGCTGGAGAGAAGACGGAGGCGATTTTTGGTTGGAATGTAATTCTGGAGACACAAAAGGATGCATCGGTCGCCAATTTTGAAGAGCTTTTTAATGCATGAATAAAATCCCGAAATATCCGCCGAAATCTCACAACAACGATTACTTGGCTACCTGCAACATTACCGGTAATTACTTGGGAAACCACCCCTTTTACTTACGCTCTACTTACTGTACAGTAAAGCCACACACACGTGCTTAAAACACAATGACGGTTGGAGACATTTTTGGATTACTGTAAACAAGCATCCTCACATCTCCTCCAAATTATTAGATCTAATTATGACTTCCACACCCCCTAAAGGCCAGCCTCCCTATACCCAATAGCGTCGTTCAACAACGACTTGCTAGTCAACTTCATGTTGCTATTCTCCATCATCAGCTTCACGTGCCGATGAATATGCGAAACAAAGTCCGTGTAAGCGTACTCGCTCATGTTTCGGTCCTCCACCAGCATGGACTGGAACTCCATCTCCGCTCCGTCCAGGTTGGGTCGACACAGCTGAATCTGAACGTGTCCCAGACCCAGCAGATCCTCAAAGTGCGCTACCAGAGCCCGAACCTGCTTGTTAATGTGCGTGTCCACCTCGGGAATGGTGTTCATGTAAGGATCCAGGTCCCGCGTGATGTTGTGGCCCTCTCCAAACAGGTCGTTGAGCAGCTGAGGGGCAACGGTGCTGGGCAACCACAGGAACAGCTTGTCTCCGTTGAACAGCATGTACGCTCCTCCTTCCTCCAGAGAGGACAGCGACGGAGGCAGCGAGTCGGGAAGCACAAAGTGGCCGTTCTCGATAGCGCTGCCGTCGATTTCTCGCATGTTATGCAGCGCAAACAGGTAAGGGTACAGAGTGTACGACAACTTGTCCACATCGCTGTTGTTGGCTTCTCGGAGGAACTGGATTCGACGGTCCAGAGAAGTCACCGTGTCTCGGAGAAGAGGCGACTTGAGCAGAGCCAGCGACTGGATCAACAGAGGTCGCAGAGAAGTGGGCAGAAGCAGCTGTGTGGCCGGCAGGACTTCGGTGGTGTTCTTTCGGTAGGAAGCAAACACCTCGACAAGTCGCTCGTTGAGACCAAACCGCTGTTGCTTGAGAGAAGTCTGGGTGGCCTTGGAAAACATGTTTCGAGCCATGATGGAGAAACAGGCGTCGGCGTCCACAAAGTTGATGGCGGGCTTGAACTGCTCGGTGACGCCAGCAAGCACGTTGATCACTCGAAGCCGTCGAGTACCGTCCAGATGCTTGTACAGCAGCGACGTCTGGAAATGCGCGTCCAGCTTGGTATCGAGCTTGCCGTCGTACGAGAACAGAATGCCGTACGTGCTGTCGGAGTCCACAGAGCCCACATCAGGTTCGATATGCCAGTCGTCCGAATGGACACTTCCATAGTAAGCAGCAACCTGCAGACCCGTGGAACATCGCGTCTTGAGCTTGGCTCCACAGGCTCGAAGAGAGGTGACGGAGTGGGTCAAGTCAGCCATGAACCGCTTGCCGTCTCTAATAGGCACAAAGTTGGGGTAGTGCTTGGTGGTACCTCCAGACTTGGCAGGCACATGACCCAGAGTAACCAAGTCGGTGACACTGCTGGGCATGACAAACACGTCGAGACCAACACCGTCCTTGGCGTACTTGGTGCCTAGCTCCGTGTAGAACGGATCCTTGCACTCAAAGTTCTTGGGCTCCTTTGAGGCGGTGTTTCGGTTCTCGAGGTTGTTGGGGAACACGCCCCCGGGGCCCCAGGTGGGGGTCGAACCGAGAACCAGATGCGCCTTGCCTCCTCCAAAGGCGGTCAGCACCTTGTGGGCGGTGGAAACAGCCGCTCCAAACGCCGACTCGGCGTATCTGTAGCCCTCAAACATGGACTGCAGCCGGGGGAGCAGGTCCTCGATTACGTGACGCGACTCCTGCGCGTCCACAAACAGTCCGTCTTCAAAGGGCACGAACGGGTCCTTGAGGTCGTTGGAAACAACCATATGGGGCTTCTCGAGGTCTGCGTTGAGGTTGTAGAACTGCAGAGCGTGGTCAAAGGTGATGATGCCAACCTTCTTGGGTGTGTCATCTTCGTCGAGAGCCTTTCTGATGGCTTCGGCAGCCAGAGAGGGCAGCTCCTTCTTGATGGCTTCATCGGACACGTCGATAACAAACAGGTGTTTGACGGGTTCTCGAGCATCTCCCTCGGGGTAGTACGAGTCGGGAACAACCATATCGTAGGTTCCAGCGTATAGCTCGGCTCGTTCGGCCACATCGACTCGAGCTCCGTTATGATCTGTGGGCTGGAAGTACTCTCCAGGCACCGAGTTAGGGAACTGGCACATGTTACAGACGGCTCTAGAGCCTCCGTTGGAGAAGAGAAACTGCGGGTTGATGAAGGCCATGCATCGTCGGCATCGGAAGGGCTCAATCTGCGAAAAGTCGGCCAGGGGCACATGTCTTTCGGCAAACGGCTTGACGATCATTCCGAGTGGCAGTTTGGTCAGCGATCGCAGCTGGTCAGAAACCGGCACGTTGTACATGGACAGACGGCAGAAGGGAGGGGCCGACACGCCCTGATCTTCGCACAGGTACTCGGCGGTGGCAGGAGGGGGCAGGGTGTTCTGGAACGTCTTGAAGACGGGTTTTCGAGCAGTGTATTCTCGAGCGTCGTTTCTTCGGGCCGCCAGCGACGGGATGCCCTGGTTACCTCGCTCCAGTGATGGGTTGGCCGCATCGTGTCCAAAGCCCTCCTGTTCCGAGGCATTGAGACTCATCTGGGCAAACGAGTGGGCCAGAGGAGCAGATCCTCCCTGGGGCATGGCGGGAGCAGCAGGATGGCCGTACGCCTGCGGCATGGCCGGGTTATGTGCCTCATATCCAAACTGGGCGCCTCCATAGGGGGAATCAGCTGCACCGTGTTGAGGGGCAGGGGGAGCTCCGTACATGGGCTGGGAAATGTCTGGGGACATTAGCGGGTTGCCATTGGGGGCGTTTTGGTCTGCGCCGAGGTCGTGGAACGCTCTGGCGGATCTTTTCTTCGAGGCCATGTTGAAAACGCGGTTTCAGGCGTGCAAGGTGTGTGTTTTTTTGCGCTTGTCCGACACGACACCGGGTGTTTTTTTGTCAAGGTCGGATTTTACTTTGACGCTGCATTTGCATGTGCTGGCTGTTAACTTAGATTCGAGAATGGGATTAGAGTGCATAAAAAAGTATTAGACGCGTCGCGAAAAGTACAGTACGACTCGAGACAGAAGAGAGATAGCAGGAACAACTCAGGCAACAGCAGAAAAGAAAAGAGGGCAAAAAGAGAAAGATACAAATCCGGAAAACACAGATACAACAAGACAATCACAGACACAAACACAAACACAGATACAACTACCACACTCACCATGGGAGTATCAGGGCTACTACCACTACTCAAACCCATCCAGACAGCAGCACACATTTCCGAGTTCAAAGGACAGAGACTGGCGGTGGACGGATTCGCATGGTTACACAAAGCCGCGTTTGGAAGCGCAGAAGACCTGGCGCTCAATAAACCCACAGACAGACCGCAGCAGTGGGTGCTTCGAAAGATCGACTTTCTAAAAAGATGTGGAGTCGACGTGCTCATTGTGTTTGATGGAGGAGCTCTGCCGTCGAAACGAGGCACAGATGAGAAACGACACGCGCTGCGAGAACAGGCGCAAAAGGAGGCGCTGCAATTGCTTGCCAGAGGAAGAAGAAGCGAGGCCCAAAACCTGTTCCAGAAGGCTACAAGGATCACCCAGGAAATGGTCCATCAGTTGACAGAACTACTCAAGGCCCAAAGAGTGCCGTTTGTGGTTGCTCCGTATGAAGCTGACGCCCAGCTGGTTTATCTGGAGAAAGCAGGGTACGTTACAGGTATCATTTCTGAAGATTCCGATCTGATTGTCTACGGAGCCCAAATGTTGGTGACCAAACTTGATCCTACAGGAGGGTGTGTCACGGTTGACGGATCGCGGATTTCCGAGTGCACAGACCTCGAACTTGGAGCCCAGGTGCCTCCAGAGTACCTGCGATACATGGCCATCTTGTCTGGATGTGATTACTGCGATGGAGTGCCCAACGTGGGTCCCAAGCGAGCAGCTCGGTACATTCGACGATGGCAGACTCCCGAGGCAATCATCAAGGCGCTCCGAATGGACGGGTACAATTCTTCTCCAGATTTCCTGGAAAGATTCCATGCTGCAAACTCCACTTTTCTGTACCAGAGAGTCTACTGTCCGGAAGAGCGTCGTCTGGTGCATTTGAACGAGCCTGAAGAAGAGCTCGAAGCCAAGGTGGATTTCCATATTGGAGCTGAGATTCCTCACGGCTTGTCTAGAGCTATTGCCACGGGCCTGGTGCATCCACGAACTCACAAGACGTTTCCAGTGAAGAAGAGTGTCAAGCCTACGAATCTCAGAGGCTTTTTTGCACCTAAAAACGAATACACAGCCGATGTCAAACGACTTCCGGAACACCTACAGCGAAAGAAACCTGTTGTTGTTGCTAAGCCTGTTGATTTGGCTGTCCGAACCGCCTCTGCAGAGAACATGATGAGTCCTACTCGGACCACCAAGAAACCCGTGTTAACGTCCAGTCACTTTTTCACGCTTCCTTCGAGCCCCGACCAGCCCGAGAAGACTGAAAAGCCCTTCGATTTCAACTCAATGTTGAGTTCCGAGCCCGATCGAAGCGATGATGACATTGCAGAGAGCAGTATTGTGTTTGGAACACCGGGAGATAAATACAGCAGTGGGTTTGGAACTCCACGAGAAGGGTCGGGATTCGACGGTTTTGGAACCCCTCTAGCGTCTCCTCTTCCGCGAACTCCAGCATCGAATAAACGAAAGACAACGCTGTTTGAGGAGTTTGGATACAGCGCCAGTACACCCAAACGACGGGTGGTGGCTCCTACAGAATCCAAAAGTACACTGACACCCGGTTCGACACCCAAACCACGTCCCAGCAACCCGTCCGCTTCTCCGCTGTCTGTACAGCGGGTTCCGGGCACTTCTCAGAGCAATCTCATGAGATTTGCTTACAAAGCCACTTAACCGAGTAGCTAATTGGTTGAGATTGCTTAACTAATCTGCATGGCGACAATTACGCGGGAATATATTTAATTAAACGGTACATGGTCGTACCCAATCATCTAACGAATACAATTGCATGTGTTTATTTTCTCCTTTTCCATCTTTTTATAATGTATTTTATGGCGATATCGGGTTTTCGTTTTTTGCTGGCTGTCCCTGTCCTGTTGTAGCAATCAGCACTCATCAGACCCACCTGCTAATATTATAGATTTATGCCTTCGGTTGTTGGGATGAGCTCGTGGGTCTCGCCTTTTGGTGAGTCAGAGTGGCATAAATCGGCTTGTGTTTTCGAACTTGTCCGTGCGATTCTCCGTTGAGCCGCGGCATCCGTGCAACATCTTATATCGCACGCCCGATTTTTGTTTTTCCCTCCCGCTTCTATCTCGTCCGTCGACCAATTATCATGGAGTCCCCCCCTTAGTTCTTCGGAGCACTAACAAATCCCGTTTGGGAAGCGAGGCTCAGGATCTCAAAGTATAATTGCGGACAAGATTACCAATCTGACACACGCCAAAAAAAGACGTCCATAACAAGACACGAACCGTCTTTTTACGAACATGGGCAATCGCGGCCCCAATTGGCTAGAGTAGTGCGGCTCCCCGCCCATATATCGTATATATCCACACGTGGTTTATGTGGCCCCTGGATTCGTATAGTTGCATCAGCCCTGTCGTGCATCACTCCTCTCCCCCCGTTTTACCTCAATTTAGGTGCACTGTGCAACCCTTCACAGTTGCACCCCTCCCACGTCCCTCTCATCCCACACACTCCTCCCACACAAAGTCTACTGCACACTCACACTTTCGACGACCCAAAAACGACGACCAAAAAAAAGACAGCAAGCAGGGTCTTGGTATACAACTACATCCAAGAGAAGCGACTAATTGGATACTTTGTCTCATCACCCAACACACATTTCTGACCATTTCTGACCACTTCGACTGATAAGCAAGATGGGTGTCTGTGCGAGCTGTTGTTCAGGTGAGTACAAAACCAAGCAACACAGGCAGTGCAACGACAAGCAACGAGGAGCAACGAAGGGAATCGACGTCAGCAACCACTAACACAGGAAACAAACAGGACGGCAACTACGCGCCCGTGCTGGCGGAGGACGAACGAGAGGCCGTGGCGTTGTTGCTGCGATACCTCGAGAACCGAGGAGAGGTAGACTTCTTCTCCAACGGGCCGCTCCGAGCCCTCAGTACCCTCGTGTACTCGGACAACATTGACCTGCAGCGAAGCGCCGCGTTGGCATTTGCAGAAATCACAGAGAAGGACATTCGTCCCGTCAACAGAGACTGCCTGGAGCCCGTGCTGCTGCTGCTGCAGAACACGGACCCCGACATTCAGCGAGCAGCTTCCGCGGCACTGGGCAACCTGGCCGTCAACAACGAGAACAAGGTGCTCATCGTCGAAATGGGCGGCTTCGAGCCTCTCATCCGACAGATGATGTCGCCCAACGTGGAGGTCCAGTGCAACGCCGTGGGATGCATTACCAACCTGGCGACCCACGAGGCCAACAAATCCAAGATTGCGCGATCCGGCGCTCTGCTGCCGCTGACCAAACTGGCCAAGTCCAAGGACATGCGGGTCCAGCGAAACGCCACCGGAGCATTGCTCAACATGACGCACTCTGACCAGAACCGACAGGAGCTGGTCAACGCCGGCGCCATCCCCATTCTGGTGTCGCTGTTGTCTTCGCGAGACCCCGATGTGCAGTACTACTCGACCACGGCGCTCTCCAACATTGCCGTGGACGAGTCCAACCGCAAGAAGCTGTCGAGCTCGGAGCCCCGGCTGGTGGAGCATCTCATCAAGCTGATGGACTCTGGCTCCCCACGAGTGCAGTGCCAGGCGGCTCTTGCACTGCGAAATCTGGCCAGCGACTCCGACTACCAGCTGGAGATTGTCAAGGCCAACGGTCTGCCACACCTGTTTAACTTATTCCAATCCACCCACACGCCGCTGGTGCTTGCGGCCGTGGCCTGCATCCGAAACATCTCCATCCATCCTCTCAATGAGACCCCCATCATTGAGGCCGGCTTCCTCAAGACGCTGGTGGAGCTGCTTGGCGCTAGCGACAATGAGGAGATCCAGTGCCACACAATTTCCACCTTACGAAATCTGGCCGCCTCTTCGGAGCGCAACAAGCTGGAGATTGTCGAGGCCGGTGCCGTGCAAAAGTGCAAGGAGCTGGTTCTGGACGCTCCCCGGCTGGTGCAGAGCGAGATGACTGCATGCCTGGCGGTTCTGGCGCTTGGCGACGAGCTCAAGGGCACGCTGCTGGAGCTGGGGATCGCCGAGGTGCTCATTCCGCTGACGCTGTCCGACAACATTGAGGTACAGGGCAACAGTGCCGCTGCTCTGGGCAACCTTTCATCCAAGGTGGGCAACTACGATACGTTTGTCAACCACTGGAACGAGCCCAGCGGCGGCATCCGGGAGTTCCTGATCCGGTTCCTGACCTCCGGCGACTCCACCTTTGGCCACATTGCCGTGTGGACGGTGCTGCAGCTGCTGGAGTCCAAGGACCAGCGGCTCAAGGATCTGCTCAAGAACTCCAACGAGATTGTCGACGCCATCCACCAGCTGTCCAGCATGAACTCCGACGGCGCTGACGGCGGCGACGGCGAGGACATGCGCGACTCCAAGAGCGAGGTTGTCATGTTGGCTAAAAAGGTGGCTCCCTTGCTCAAATAGTAGGATGCGATGATTTATTATATATAATGGAAGAAGGAAGACAACTAATGTATTTGTAATCTGCTGTGACTAGACGAGAATGGATGTTGATGTTTGTAATGCTGTATCCGTACATACACCGTAGATAACGAATAAGCTTAGATGTATCACTTTTGATAGGCATGGTGTGTAACCTTGTCTTTTCTTGAGGCATGCCTCTACTGTATCTTTTACAGCATTTGGCTGCGTGTCTTGGGCGTCCCGTCCTTTGGAAGGCAGAAAAGGAGGCCAGGCAAAAAAATAAAAATACAAAGCATCCAAGGTTAAACAAAAAATACAGTAGAAAATGTTTCTGAAAAAATGTTTCTGAATTTTTTTCCTCAAACAAAAAATGTGCGTGTATAGCAAAAGACGTTTATTTTTGTTGGCCTGTCCGTTAGTGTAATCACGTGTTGGTCTAGTACCAGATCTGTCAACACATGCTGTATCGTATAATATCAGCCCTGGTGCTGCTGCTCCACAGTCACCGCACAACACAGCCCCTTTAAACTCCGCAGTCGTGCATAGATAACTCCGATATAAGCATGGCATCCCAGAACGAAATGGCAACGACACACGAACAACAGCCAGAAGAGCAATTACCAGGCATGGAGGGTGTTTCAGCGACAGCTTCGAGCTGCGCGGAGGACGACGTTGCGCCAAAGCAGGATCTTGCGACCACAAACGAGCTGTCTCGAAACCCGTTTCGGCAGTCCATGGTCCCTCCTCATCATCTTCCTTCTCCTCCTGCCGAGCTCGAGTCCACGCTTAATGGCGATTCGGCCAATAATATTTCAGAACAGACGGACGACCATGCCAAGCGAGCGTCTCTGGAGAACAGCGACATGCCACCTCCTTCGCAGCCTCAGTCGGCTATGCAGGAACCAGGCGAAGTCGTGGCTCAGCCTTCGATTCAAGCGCTGGACCTTCCAGGCGCTGCCACCACCACCGTTTCTGCCGTCAACGTACAAGCCGATCAGCCCGAAAAAATGCACTATTTGGACGTCCAGGGCAACTCCAGCAACACCCCGTCGGATGTCGACTTCTCCAACTCCATCCGCAACTCCATCCACTCTTTGACCTCCTTCCAGCCCAACCCCGCCAACAGAGCGAGCTACATTGGAGATGGACATGTGGGAGAAATGGGTCTGCCGGAAGCAGGCAACTCAGACAGCGCTCTGGCTCCTCTGACGGTCCGCTCTCCGGTCAGATCACCTTCTCTCAAGGCCACTTCTCCACCCCCACAAAACATCATCCCGGCTCCCCTCACCTTTAACCCTCCGAAGGACAATATCACCTTCCAGGTCAAGGTGATCAAATGGCGAACCCCAGCCAACTTTCTGGTCAAGACACCAATCATTCTGCAGGACGAAAACGGACCCTGCCCTTTCATCGCTCTGGTCAACACCCTGGTTTTCACCGAGTCCATGTCTCCCATCCCTCCGGGCCCAGGACGACCTCTATCTGCTCTTTTAGACAACAAGGAGCTCGTCAGCAAAAACCTGCTGCTGGATCATCTTGGACAGTGGCTTTTGAACATTGGAACGCGCCAAAACGCGCCCCACATCAACCCCGAAGACCTCAACACGTGTCTCAGATTGCTTCCTGAGCTGTACTCTGGTCTCAACATCAACCCGCGGTTTGACGGAACGTTCGAAGAGGGTCCTGAACTCGCTCTCTTTAGAGCGTTTGAAGTGGATGTGGTGCATGGGTGGATCGCAGACCCCAAAGAGTCGTACTACGACGACGTGATGGAAGTCGGATCGTATGATGCCGCCCAGCTTCTGCAAATCGAGGTGACGGAAGACGGAAACATGAAACGACGTGAACGAGAGGCTCTCCATCGTCAACTCGCCGCAACCTTTGATTTCATGGACTCCAACCCCTCGCAATTGACAAACTACGGAATCAGATACATTGACGACATTCTGGTGCCGGGCTCAGTGTCTGTTTTCTTCCGAAACAACCACTTTGCCACGTTGTATAAGCACCCCACCTCAGGGCGTCTCTTCAGTCTAGTCACCGATAGGGATCTGTGTGGACGAAACGGAATCGTGTGGATCTCGCTGGAAGGAACTTCTGGAACAGACGACACCTTTTACACGGGAGGATTCGATCTCGTGCAGATGATGACTGAACAGGAACAGCAAGAATCTCGACAACGAGCCGAACAAACTGTGGAAGCCACCAACGACTTCAACCTAGCCAAACAGATCCAGGAAGAAGATGATGCCGCCTACGCCCGACATATCCAAGAACAGGACCAACAACAACGTCGAAGAACACAAACACAGAATACCAATACCAGTACCAATTCTGCCTCGGCTGGAACTCGAAGACTGCCCAAAAACGGAAAGGCGTCCAAAAGCAAACCGGACAAGTCCAAATCCAAGAAATCCAAAGACGGCAAGGATAAAAAGTGCGTCATTATGTGATGCTGTGTACCGATACTCAAATTACGATACGAATCTCATGACCTTGATATAAGTAAATTATGAATTATGACCTTGTGAACAAAGTACAGTAATTACAGTGTACGATAGCTAGACCAAGCTAATTACGATAGACAATATTGGTATTAATTTTTTACTCTATTTTTTTTTTAGTAATTAGCTAGCCTCATCTAACTAATTAATGACTTGAAGTTGAATTTGATTCTTTTTTCTGGTTCCTTTTTTGCCTTCTCACATACGACCTCGTCTCTCATATCATCTCATTTCAATCTCAAGTAGTCGCAGTTGCAAGCAGTAGCGGGTATTTAGTACAAACACACCGCTCCTCCTCGCCCCTGCTACGCAATAAATTACTATACCTTCACAAGGCCTACTCGCCTGCCTTTCGCTTCTTGGGTCGCGGTGCTGGCGAATCCAGCTCTGTGACCAGCGGCATGTCCTCCTCAATCTTCACCTCGGGGTCAAACATGTCTGCCTCATTGTCAATGTAGTCGTCCATGTTAAAGTCCTGCATGGGCACAATAGGGTCGCCTACGTTGAAGAGGTCAGAAGTGGGATCGGGAGTCGGGGCAGAGCTGATTGTAGACGCCGGCGTGGGGGCAGGTGGTTGCATGAGTGCGGCCTGCTGCTGCTGCTGCTGCTGCTGCTGTTGTTGCTGCTGCTGAAGCTGAAGCTGTTGCAGCTGCTGAGGCTGGTATCCCTGTTGCTTCTTGAGCCGGTCGGTGAACTGGTCAATGTGACGGCCATGGTCCTGCAGCTGCCGCTGGAGATCGTCAGCCTTGCCGTTTCCATTGATGTTGAGGTTGTTTCGAGGTCGTTCCGCAGACCGGATCAGTTGATCGTTGGCACCCTGGAACGCCTCCAGCTCAGGGAATAACGCACCGGGCGTGCTGGGCTGGTAGTTGAAATTGTGCGGCATCGTGTGTGAGTTGGTGGAGTTGTTTCGCATGGGAGTGTGCGGCATGTTGGAGTTGTTGCCACCACTGCTGTTGTTGTTGTTGTTGCTGTTGTTGTTGCTGTTGCTGTTGTTGTTGTTGTTGTTGTTGTTGTTGTTGTTCGACAGAATCAACGAAGACGACTTGTTGAGATCGCCAAAACCCATGGGTGGCTCCATGGACTGCTGCACAGTCTGGGGGTCCAGCATGGAGGGCGTAAAGTCCGACAGGTCCGTGAGGTCCTGCAAGTTATCGGGCAACTCCGATCCCGTGTCCGTGTCGTACGGCGTAATCTTGTCGTAGTTGTTGTTGTTGGAGTTGTTGTTTGTGGAGTTTTCTTCGCGGGGTGACCCTGCCACCGTCTGCGGCGAGTTTGTGGAAGATAGCGGCTGGACCCGTGCAAACGACGGGCTGTCGTTGGGGTTGTTGCCTCCACTGTTGCCACCGTTGAACACGTCGTTCATCTCAAAAGGGAAGTTTCCATTGTTCTCGGCGGCAGCGGCGGCAGCAGCCTCGTTGATCATGTGCGTAGCCTGAGCAGGGTCTGTGTTACCCAGCAAGAGCCGCTGGTTTCTGTTGCCAGAAATGGCCTCGCCCAGCACCTTGCCCTGGTTGCCGTATAAGGACGCCAGAAACCGCATGATACGCTCCAGCGTCTCGCCGTGCTGCTTGTGCTTGTCCTTGAAGCCCAGGTTCTCCTGCCATAGCAGCTGGTTGTCTGTGCGCAGCTTGTTGACCTCCTGCGTCAGGTTGAGCTGGTTGAGCTTGATCTGCTGCAGCTCGTCCATGAGCGTGGTCATATCCATTTCCTCCTCCTCATCGCTGCCCTTGGTGCCCTTGTTACGCACAATGTTGTCCAGTAGGTCCTCACGGCCACGGATGAAGTTGGGGCTCTTGAACTGCCACACCTCGTCGTTGGACTGCATGCTGCCGCTCGTCACGTCCTGCACCTTGTGCCATCCGTACATGTTGAGCTGCCGCACAAACGACGAGAAGTTGTTGTGTTTGAAGAAGCGCGGCAGCACAATTTTCTCCAGCTGCTCACGGCCGGTGATCTGGAACGACTTGCCGTCGGGCATCCACCGAATGTACTCGTCGTACGCGGGGTCGTTGACCATGTTCCACAGCTTGAAGACGAACGCGGGGCGGCCCTTGGTCTGTCCGCCGCCCTTTTTTTTGTTGTATCCTATTTTTTTGGCATTGGACGCTGCCTGGCCCTGGCCCTTTTTGACCAGAGTGTTTGACATACTGTGAGAGGGGCGGAGTGGAGTGAGTGCGACGAGTAGAAAATGTGGCAAGAGACTCGGTAGGGGTGTCTGTGGCTGAAAAAAGAAGTCTGCAGACCCAAACGATCCGGCTCAGTTGGAGACAGGTGAGTGGTGGTGTGGTGATGAAGATGATGCTCCTCAAGCTTTGTGTTGCTGCAATGGTTTTTGGTGTGCTGCAGATGCTCTCTCAACTCTCTTTCCGCGGCGGCAGGATAATATTAAGCGTGGTGCAAATAAAGTGGTGTTGCTGGAGATGCGGGTAGGGTAAAAAAAAGTCAAGATGAATGCATTGGGAGCATAAGGGGGGCAAAAGAAAAGAAAAAAAAAATTGGAAAATCGAAATCTTAATAAAAAGGTCATATTCCGGGGCCCATGAAACCCACAGTACGATATCGTATGAGTATGAGACAATCTACAAAATATCGGCTGCAACGTCAAGCCGCACCGGCTCCGTGGTCGTTCCGGAGGCAAGTGGAACGATGTAACAAACTAACACGCCTTGACGGAGGTTTTATATGAACGGTTCAATTTCGGGCGTGTGCATGAAATCAGTGTGCGGTATCTTGCATCAAGCGAGAGCGTACTGGTACGAAGTACTTGTAGCGACTGAAGCGAAGGTGCGAGATTTAGCGACACGTACGCAATCTTGCCTTCTCCTGGTCTCCTTTTGTTCGCAGTCATGTCCCCTATCTGCCGTACACTTTTGGTCCCTCTCTTTTTTTTTCACTGTCTTTTTTCTCTGTCTCTTGTCTTGTTTCTTTCTGATGCTGCCTCACCTCACACACCTTTCATCTGTTAGACTCTGTCCAGATATCCGATTTTGAGAGCTTAAAGGCTTGTTCAGAGTTGCCGATTGTTCGGAGGCACCGTGATGCGGCATTCCCCGAGATCTTCGCTTCTATGTCTTTGCGCCACGGTTTTTTCCGCGGTTTGTAGACACCCCTAACAAATGCACTTTGTTTTTCACTCTTTCAAAACCTAGGGTATACCCTATCTTAGTGCGTGTTGAGAATTTTGTTAGCTAAAGAGGGTCCAATAACCGGTATACTTTTTTGCCCTGGGTTGCGAACCTACAATATCGTAGCACACGATATGATCAAGTCACGTGGGTTGTATGTATCTTTTCTTCATTCAATGTAGGCTGTCGGTACAAGTATCGGTAGCTACTCCAAATGTTTCATTCCACGCCAGCATATTTGCCGACATACGTCTCACAAGCACATGAACGACGTGTGTCGTATTCATGTTTCGCTAACCATCGTTTCATCATCGTGGACGGGTTTAGTGAGGTGTGGCCGGGGTAGACGAAAACGACCAAAAGTGGGGGTGGAGAAGTGGCGAGTGGTAATTCTGGTGAATACAACATTTTGAAAACTTTGCACTTTTCAGATTTTTGTTTGGAGCTCCGATTGTCGGATTGTCATTTCCCGTCCCTGTAGAGTGACGAGAGCTGAGGCGATACCACAACTATTGTTCAGAGGTGATGAGGGTCAAAACTAGCTAGTATTACTAATTCATTCGTTCTTAACAGATCTCACACCTCAGATTATTGTTCACGTCTCCCCAGTTTCAATTAGACGGTGCTTGTTTTATCAGATATGAGCGAGTGGTGTTATAGGATGTCTTACTCACCAGGGAACACAACTAAAGGGCCAGGGAGTTTTTTCATCAAAAGTAAACACAAGATTCGGAGCAAATAGCACTTTTCAAATATTATTTTTGGAGCTGTCAAACAATACTTGGGCAGTTCTTTCTCTTGCTCATACTTTATACACAGCCATAGTCTCCAAACAGCATAATTACTGTCATGCTATAAACGGCAATTGAGTGTGATACAACTAATTGTGCTCTCTTTGTAACCATTTATGAAATCATACCTTCCTCTATAATGCGAATTCATACTGTTGTTCTCCTTTTATTTGTTCCACCTCGGAATCGAACCAGCGTCCCTCCATATGTGGTTCGGTTTGGATGAAGCCTCGGAAAAACACCGCATATATGCAGCAAGGAAACGGACTGACCGGAGACGCAGCGAGGGTCACGTGCGGTGGGATGCAGGTATGTTTGGAGATTGCGGACCAGTCCGGTTTGTGTCGGGTTTCGACCAGTCGGGCGGGGTGCCGGTGGGTGCCTGGGTTTGTGTCACTTTCTTGGGGTGAGCGATTTTCGACCAGAAAAACAAATCATTACATTGATCGAGCTTGGGTCATTTGTCTTTAGCAACGGTTTTACAGGTTTTTGAATGTGATTAGAGGGTGGAGGCTTATTGGAGGTGTCAGGTGAGAGAAGGGCCTACAAAAAGGGACCGATAAACATGAACATGATGCGGCTCAAATACACAGAAGCATCTGAGCCCCTCCATACACCTTCACATGCTCTCGCCATCGTTTTATATCGTTATCAAACGCCGTTACTGGGACGTGTAGATTTAACTTTTTTGGAAATCCAAAATAATCTACCGTGTGCGTACGGATGAGAAACGTTGTCTATCGTAGCCCGCTGTCACACCTAAACGTGCCCACCCTGCAACCAACATCGCCCGACAAGCAGCTGACTACGATACGCTGTATCGACACAAAACCAACCGCATCGAAAATCATCTCCACAACAATCATGGGAAACGCACAGAGCCAGGAGGAGCAGGCGGCCCACAACCACAACCACCACCACCACAACAACAACGGAGCTCCTCGTCAGCATGCCCAAAAAGATGCTTCTCAGGGAACCCAGGGCGGCACTGAAGCCCAACCCATTCCTCTGGAGCCCTCGGAATCACAAGGTCACGTGAGCCACTCGCCGGAGCAAATGTCCACGTCTTCGTCGCATGTGAGCCAGGTGCCGTTCAACAACCCCTTTGAGCCTGCATCGTACCACAAAGAGTCTCCTGCGCCCGAGTCGGTGCCGGTGCCCACTCCGGCCAAGTCCACAAAAGCACGTCCTCAACGACCCAAAATGCGACGAAAGTCGACCCTGCTGCTGGACGAAGACGAACCTGTTGGCGATAACGACGACGACATCCCCTTCGACAAGCTCAACATCACTCACGTGTCCACGGCCAACGAACCCAAGCCTCTGTCTCGAGTGGACTCAGGTGAGGAAATTGAGCTCACGTCGCCCCAGGTCACTGAGGGAAAGATCCCCCTTGTCATCAAGTGGACCCAGGGCGGCTCCAAGGTCTACGTCACAGGCACTTTCACAGGCTGGCGAAAGATGGTGGCCCTCACTGCCGATCCCAACAAAAAGGGTACGTTCTCCACCACTCTACACCTGCCCCCAGGAACCCACCGACTGCGATTTGTGGTCGATAACGAGCTCCGATGCTCAGACTACCTCCCCACCGCCACAGACTCCATGGGCAACTTGCTCAACTACGTGGAAGTGGGCCTGTCGGACGACGAGGAGCGAGCCGACCAGAAGGATCTGCATCCCATCTCCAGAGCAGGAATCATCCCGAGCAACGACGATCTGGGAGGCGGATACGAACGGTTCACAGAGGAGGACTTGCCCAAGGTAGAGTACGAATTCACCCCGGAAATCCCGGCTCTGTTCACCGACACTGAAGTTATGGAACAGTACATCTCCAAGGAACTTCCCACTCCTCCCCAGCTTCCCCCTCATCTGGACTCGGTCATTCTAAACACAAACTCCACCGAAAAGGAGGACAACTCGGTGCTGCCCATCCCGAACCACGTAATTCTCAACCATCTGGCCACCACCTCCATTAAACACAATGTTCTTGCTGTCGCCTCCGTGTCGCGATACTCGAGAAAGTACGTGACCCAGGTTCTCTACGCCCCCTTGCCTCTTCAGGCGTAGAGCGTTGCATTGAAGCATTTGGAAGCGAGTGACCGATGGTCATGAGCGCACGCAGATTGAGGAGAGTTACAAGAATACTTGTGTGTACTTGTACCGGTACTCTCCATTGAGCTGTATTGATAGAAATATGAAATAATGTCGTAAAAATAATAAAAAAATGAAACGATTTGCCTAAAAAGGCCGTAAAAGCCCCAAATCCGCCTGAAAGAATTAAAATCAACCCTTCACACTATTATCTACACATACACAAACCCCCTGTTCACTTTTGAGAAAAATAATCAGCATTATGAAACGTCTCAAAATATGATGTTTTGACCAGTTCAGTTGTAAACCTTAAATGTGATAACGTTTCATTTATCAATCTCCTAATTGCCTATCTAGAGTCTTTATTGGGTGGCGTTTTAACATTTATTCAGCAAAAACAGTCATTTTATCGTCTTTTATTGGATGATTCCGACAATGTGATTTTCTAACTGGCTACATGTTCACTTCTCAATTCATAATCATCATATCGTTTCGTTATAATAGTTGAAATGCCTCCATCTACCGGTAGCTACTCGTACCTAATTACTCCCCAAGAGCATCGTAGATGGCTTCCCAATCCTTGACCAAGGCTCCGTAGAAATCCACCTGGCCTGATGTCAGCGTCTTGAGCGTCTCCTTCATCTCGTCAGCCCGAATCTTGTCAAACGTGTTGATTTCCCGCTTGGTCTGCTCATCAAACGCCTCCGACGTGGTCTTGGCCAGCCCCGTCTCACCTGTAAGACTCTCGATGCGGTCCTCCAGCTTCTGCAGCCGTTCTCGTCGAGAAAACTCATGGTTGATGCCCCTAATGTCCTCCAGCTTGTTTCGCAGCAAGCCGTTTCCTCCCCCGGACGCCAGTGCCTGCCGATCTGCCGCAGCACGCTCGTTGTACTCCACCAGACCCTCGTAATCAGCCTGCTTCTGGTCCCGCTGCTTGAGCAGAGCCCGCACAGACATGAGATAGTGCATAAGGTCCTTGAGAGAAGAGACGTAGTCGGTGTCGAGCTTCTCCTTGAGAACGGCGGTGTTGATGGCCAGCGCCTGCAGCCCACCGGCAAACTTGGAGAATTCCTGCTCCAGCGACGGGATCAGATGCTCCAGCTGGCCCACGTGCTGTGACAGGTCCTGGTAGTCCATGACCAGGTCCGACTGCCGCCGCACCGACCGCGCCAGCACCTTTTCAATGTGCGACACACACACGTCTAGGCGGTCGATGCGTTCCTTGACCTCCTGGAACTCTTGGGCCGTCTGTGGTGGACGTGTGAAGGCGCTCACCAGCGTGTCCGACAGACCGTCCAGGATCCCACCGTCCACAATCAGACCTCCCCGTGCAATGTGCTGTTTTTTGTATGCGTTCCACTCTCCCGACTCGAGAAAGGCGTGGTAGTACTTTGACCGTTTGAGCAGGGGGTGATGTGCTATGCGTGAGAGGAACCGGGTCAGGGACGCAGCTCGCTTTATGGTGAACTCGTGCGAAAATCGGTCGCCCCTGATGTATTCCAGTCGTTGCTTGTCGGGCAAGGGCGGCACCACGCACGCCTGGAACTCGTTGTTGAGGCAATTGTAAAGAAACACAAAGTCCGAGTACCGCCGTCGCACGCGAAACTCCTTGTTCTGGAACTGCGTGTTATTGGACTTGGTCGTCACCAAGTAGGTGATGTGGGCGTTCTGGGTTCCGTCCATGTCCTTGGACGGATCACTCACAACAGAGTCGATGTACGTCTTGTCATTTTCCAGCGCATGGTAGTCCGATCGGTACAGGTCTGTGGCCGGTCCGTTGGCCGTGTGACTAGGTCCGTTGGACGGTCCTGCTTCATCCTGCCATTCCATGGTATGCAGTGTGTTTGGGTGTATATTAAAGGGGCGTTTTTTTGTATCGTCTGAGCCGTTGCGCGCCTTTTATTCTTGTCGTCTGTCTTTTCTTGCGCCTTCTTCTTGTCTGTCTTCTTTTCTCAACCGTCAGTGCTTCCTAGACAAGCACAGATGTAGGGTTCAGCTTCCGTGTCTGGGGTTGCCACAGCTCACAACAGATAGAGTTTGGTAACGTGACGTTGATAGTGGTTGGCAGCAAGAGTGAACAAGAGGAGTAAGATGAGGTTGGGAGGTGGGCTGGGCTATTTAAATTGGACCGACTGTTTCTGTGTTTGTGTCGTGGGGTGAACTAAACCGACAAGAAAAAAACACACACCCTCTACTGTACACTCGCTTTTTACAGGGCTTTTCAATACTGATACTCCTTTAATACTGTACGCACGCACCTACACTTTACCTAATTTTTTAGCCATCTAACTAATGGAAATGAGGCACCATTCAAAAGTTGTATTATAGCAGGTGGGAAATTCAAAAGCATACATTATTGGTCACGTGATTGGTGTGTATATTTCCATGTAATCAAATTTCTGTTTCACTTATTTAATGAGCTCACAAGCTACCCCTTTTGCCAGTATCCATCTTCCCATCAAGGTTTGCAGGCTGACGTAACGTTAGTCAGGAGATTATGAGAAATAAAGGTATTAGTAAGGAATTTAACTGATCACGTGAGTTGTATGTGTGCTTATTAATCGGTTTATATGTTTTTTTTTCCTCTATCCCCTCTGGTGTACATTTTAATGCGCATTTTATTTTCCCCCACAACCACACACGGTTAAGTTTTTTTTGACTTTTCCCAACAGTCTTTTAGGAGGAAATATCCTTTCAAATAAAAAAGGAAGGAAAAAAAAAAAAAAAAAAAAAAAAAAAAGAGAAGAAAACGACAACTCGATCAGTTGAGATAGAAACGTGGTTTTTTTTTTATCACAAACCCCAAAAAAATGGTCGCTCCATCTCAGCTCGACTGGTACAAGTTCAACTCGATCTCATGATTTTTGAACGAATTATCTACAAACTCCTATTTTCTTAACTATCTAGTTGCTTACTTTATCCATTTACTCAACATTTACTTGCATCGTCACTTTGAATTGTGCATGTCGCAATACTGCCTGCCCCAATCGTCCCAATCCCCAACACGCCTCGATTCATCAGTCGATGCTGTATATCATGCATGTTGGATCTTCAGTGTAGATTCAGGGGTTGCAGGTGTTTTGGCACGTTTGTTCGCTGTATTTCACGGTGAGAAATGACTTTGAAATTAACTGAGATTTGGACCCAAATTACATAGCCATCTCTAAAGTGAAATCTGCTTTTCGTATTTTCTTTTTATGCAAAACCTGTACCGGGGTTCCACTTTTGGGCATATTCTTGGTGTTCTTGCATCTTTTTTAACTCGCCTTTTGGCTTTGCACGGAATAACATACGGCTGGGCGAGGAGTTATAGGCGTCTATTTTGGACTCTGCGGGTCATAAATGAATTAAGCAAAAACGTAGTATCAATCTATAGACTAAACTACTCATACTCGCCAACTCCGATTTGCAAAACCTCTACTCCTTGACCCAAATAATCCCGTCCCCGAATAACCCCCCTCCAATCTGCTCTCGCATGAAAAACGCACCTGTATGTTATTGTTCCAAACTTTCGACCCACCCCGACTCAATCTCAACACCGCCCTCAAACCCGCTCTGCTCGTCGACTCGGCCCCAATGAACTCATAATGCAGCAGCCAGACCCCAAGGCGAACGTCAGGCCGCTGGCCATTCGAGGCTATTCGTGGTACAGCGAAACCAGCGAGCAGGACCAGGCGGAGCAACAGACATCCGGGCCGTCTTCTCCGTCTCAACGACTTTTGGGATCCACAGCGCCCTCCAGCCTGTCTGTATCGCCGGCAGGATGGGCTACTCGAGCGGGGATCACCTTGCCGCTGTTTCGAAAGGCGTCCATGATCCTACCAAACACAGGCCAAAGAGTACGCCGTCAAGTGACCTTCAGCAACGAAGAGGGACGTTTGGTTCCTCAAACAATCAAACTGGCTCCGGACGAACTGGCAGCGCTCGCAGACAACTCAGATATCCAAACACAATACCAAAATTACAACAGCATCACTGAAACGGGAGAACCCAGCAGTACCCCTACGTCTCCAGAGTCGGACCACTTCAACAATACCGTTTCCATGGTCGAAAGCCCTACAATGTGCCACAAACACCAACTGGAACCCACGGGGTTCTGGGGGAACCTCAAATACTACACTTTGGGCAGATGGATCGCTCCAGAGGACAAGGTCATTATCAAATGTACAGTGGGGTATCTGTTAGGAACCGTTTTCGTCTATAACGATCGACTTTCTCGACTCATGGGAAACGGAGACTCTAAACATATGGTGGCCACTTCGGTCGTTTATTTTCATCCAGGAAGAACTATGGGAAGTATGGTGGAGGCTCTGATTTTCGCCTCAATCGCTTTACTGTACTCCTTTTGCATCTCGTCACTGAGTATGGTGGTTTCTGCATTTCTCGTGGATCTGCACATGCGTCTGTTGGCGTACATTATCGATCTGGTCATTTTCTGTGCCGTTGGACTGGGCACTTTGGCATTTGTCAAACAAAAGATGAACTTGCCAACATTCAACACTGCCACTTCTCTGGCGTGTGTGTGTCTCGTGAGTGTGCTGACAAAGGAGGGTAATGTGCAGCAGGGACGAATTTCGCTCGAGCAGATGAACCAGATTTTCTTGCTTGTCATTACAGGTTGTTCAGTGTCTGCTTTCGTGTGTGTGACGTTCTGGAGAACGTCTGCGGTCACAGAACTCAAGCAATCCATGTCCAACATCATGGACATTTACGGAGACATGCTCTTGTATCTTACCCGTCAGTTTATGCGCGCTGACGATGTCGATAGTGTTGAGTACATAGAGTTGAAGGCCAAATTACGAGCTCAGCTCAGCACTTTCCGCAACATTCGACACGCCAAACTCGAGCTGTACTTGTCAGGACGTGAAGATGAGTACCATCAGCTTGAGAAGCTGGTGCATCACATGAACAGCATTCATCAGCATCTCAACGCTTTGACTTCGGGCGTTGAAACCGAGCATTCGACTCTGACCCGAAAAAAGCTGTCTCAACTTTACAAGGAGAGTCCAGTTCGAAAACGGCACACTCTCAAGCGCACATTGTCCACTCCTGGAAGCGGCTCTGCCAAAGGAGTTCCTAAGCTCAAGTCGACCCTCAAGGAACCCACCATCACTCCGGAGAACCTCTTTGATGTCTTTTTGTACCACCTGGGTCCTCCGATGAAATCGTTTTCGCTGACCATGAAACGTATTTTGCATGGCTCCGAGCTGGACAAGTGTGATGCTGAGGCTGATGTTGCTCAGTACCAGCGGTCTCTTGGTTTGGCCGAGGAGCTGTTTTGTGAGGCTCGAAAAAAGGCACTTGCTGAAGTGTACGGTTTGGGGCTGTTCAAGCGAAAACACAATGACGAGTTCATCACTGATTGGGAACAGGTTGCGGCTTCTTGTGGAAACTTTTCACTTCTACTTGAAGAAATGGCCTCCGAGGTCCAGAAACTGCTCGGGTCCATCGAAGGGTATCTGACCATACGAGAAAACGATGAACGAAGCTATAGATGGCTGTGGGGAGGAAAAACTAAGAAGGAACAAACTGCAGCTGAGCAGACGGAGGAGGCCCAGAGAAATGCCGTCAACAGGATGATCAGTGGTCGAAAAACAATGGCTTTCATGACCCGTCAGAGTGATATATTGGAGGAAGGGTTTGCGGGACGAATGCATGACGATCTCAACAGTGCATTGACGAAAAAGGCGAAACATGGCGAGCTGGAAAAACCGTCCATGTCGTTCCGGCTGTGGAAAAGTCTGCGTGTTTTTCGACGCCGAGATGTCCAGTTTGGAATCCGGGTGGGAATTGGGGCTGCCATGTTTGCCACCCCGGCTTACACTCCGATGTTGCAGCCCATTTTCTACCGATGGAGAGGCGAATGGGGTCTGATTTCGTACGTGGTTATCATGTCCAAGTCGGTAGGAGGTACCACTGTAACGGCTTGGAAACGTATTTTGGGTACGTTTCTGGGTGCTGTGAGTGCGTATCTGGCATGGACCCTGTTCCCCGAAAACGAGTACATGTTGGCGTTGATTGGAGCAGCTATTTCTTTCCCTTGTTTCCGCATTATTGTTACTTGGAAGGAAAACAATGCGTTTGGACGGTTCATTTTGCTGACGTTCAACCTGACTGCGCTTTATTCGTACTCTCTTTACCTTGGAGACAATGATAACGACGATGATGAAGGCGGATTGAGTCCTTTTGTGGGCACTATCGCATACCATCGTTTTGTTTCCGTGTGTGCTGGAGTCTTGTGGGCGTTTTTAATCACTGTTTTGTTGCTACCCAACAAGGCACGAGTGAACCTGAAACACGGCCTTTGTTCGCTTTGGTTGAGAATGGGCCTGACTTGGAAAGATCCTCTGGCGTCTCAATTCGATCCCAAAACAGGAGGGTATCGTCTTGTGGGTCTTGCTGAGCAGCCGCAGCTTCAAAACACGCTGATTCAGCTCGACGGGTTGCTGAAACACGCCCCTAACGAGTTTCGGCTCAAGGGTCCTTTCCCCAAAAACACGTACGACAGTATTCTGAAGTCGACTCAGAAGATTCTGGACGCGTTTCAAAACTTGCGTTTGGTGATTCAAAAGGACCCCACTACGACCCCCCATGAAGCTGTGCTGTTGAAAAGCACGCTTGCAGAGCGTACGGAGCTCAGTCATCGAATCTTCTTGCGGTTCTACATGCTTGCGTCTGCCATGAAGCTCGGTTTCCCCTTCCCCGATAACCTGCCATCTACTGAACACTCTCGAGACAGAATGATGGTTAAGCTGAACATTTATCGGGGCAGCCAGCCGGAGGAATATGAGCAAGAAGACGTGATGACGGCAGGATCTGAGATTACAGACAATGACTTTGCTCTGTTGTACATTTACATTCTGGTTTGTGTGACTATCACGTCGGAGCTGGAGACCTTGGCTAAGTTGATGCAGGACCTGTTCGGTGTCATTGATGAGGAAATGTTTGATATTAGTTATAGCTAGGAGGTGATTGAGCGAGCTTGCGAGCTCTATCACCGACCATGTGATTAGAGCATAGGTACAACACATGTGCCAGTACATATTTACTTGATGAATAAATTATTGTTGGATATTACTTCGGCATGAAGTTACAGCTTTGAGTGTGTGTGAGAAACGGTATTCCGGAACATGCTGGAGAAGTGAAGAGCAAAAATAAAGGTACTTGTACTGATCAAGAATAAAAGGAATTACGTCGTATTGCATACCTGTTCAGGCAAAAAAGCCGAGCAGTACGGATTAAAAATGCGAATTCTGTGGATCGAACACAGGACCTCCAGATTACTCTGACCGAAGAATGACTTCAGTCTGGCGCTCTCCCAACTGAGCTAAATCCGCCGATTTTTAAAATCCTAAAAATCTGGCCACCACATTATGTGGTCAACACAGGTTATGAGCGAATATTTCTGGTCTATTAGACGTCCCTAATCTTATTATATCCGATAATATGTTTTAAACCTTAATCAACTTAGCCCCAGCCGCCCTATAGTCTATAAACTATTTGTAGGGTAACTCACGTGACAAAGTTTGGATGAAAAAGTAAAAGAAAAGCCATGTCTGCAAAAGATATCCCCACACACTACACACGTTATTGGAGACAAACAACATGGCGGACATTTTGAAGAACGACGACGCGCTCAAGGCGCAGTTTGAGAAAAACGTGATGGACCGAGCTTCACAGATTATCGGCTCGGAGCAGGACCCTACGCTGGTCCAATACATTGTTATGATGCTGCTAGATACCTATGTGGCTGAAGACACAGTCAAGTCCGAGGTCAAGCAGATGACGGAGGGTCAGCTGAGCGACGACTTTGTCGTGTGGTGCAAGGAAGAGATGGAGCGTGTGGCTGCTCCTGGAGGGGGAGCTGGAGCACAAGCACAAACACAAATGATGGATACCGAAATGCAGGACGAGTACAACGTGGGATCGATGCCGGGACGCAGAAAAACGGAGTCTGCGTTCAAGGGACGTCAGGACCGAAGCAGTTTTGGCGGAGTAGGCAAGTCGCTCAAGGATCGAGGTCGAAACGGTGTGTCCAAGGCGTTTTCCAAGGAGGCTGGAGATCATGGCATCAGAAACAAGCTCTCTACGGAGGGTGCTCCTATGGGACCGGCAGGCATTCCCATGGACGCCCAGCAAGCCATGTTTGCCACCATGCAAAAGGCTCTGTCCATGGACTTGTCTCCTCAGGAACGGTTCAACCAGCGATGTCGAAACTGGCCCACCTGTCACTACGAAAACTGCAAGTACGTGCATCCTACTGATGCCTGCGAGGCTTTCGCAAACGGCCAGTGTGGCGCTGCTAACGGTACATGTCTCAAGGTGCATGTTGGGCAGGACATTGACGATTTGGCCAAGCTTCCAGAGCAGCCCAAGCCGTTCGAGTGGGTCCCCTTCCAGCAATACAAGCCCGCTGTTCCCAAGGGTTTTATGCTCATGCCCATGATGACGCCACAGGGTCCCAAACAGATGCTTGTGCCCCAGGTGCCCATCAATCAGCCTATTATGGAGTGTCGGTTCACGGACCGGTGTGGAAACCAGGACTGTACCTATGGCCACCCTACGCCATCCAACAAGGGGGCCAAGATTACCGATAGCTTTTCGTGGTGCGAGGCCAAGGAGCTGTGTGCTGACCAGGGGTGTGGAAAGAACCATCCCTCGTCGTCCATTATTCGAGAGAACGATGCGCTGCCCTCGGGCCCATCTCTGGAACAATGCAAGTTCAACTCATACTGCACCAACAAAAAGTGTCGATTCCGACACGCAATGTCCAAGGTCATCTGTCGAGACGGCAAGGGCTGCACACGACTCGACTGCTCCTTCATGCATCCTTCGGACACCATGTGCAAGTTTGGCGTCAGCTGTCTCAACAAGAAGTGTGCATTCTCGCACCCTGAGGGACACGGACCCGGAACTGCCGAGCGAAAGTTTGTTAACGAGGACGAGGTTGAAAAGCTCATTCCTGGTCAGCAGGAGAGTGGAGCTGCTGAGACTGCTGAGACTGCTGCCCCTGCTGAAGCTGCTCCTACTGAAGATGCCATCATGGAGTAGCCAGCTTAATAAGGCACGCCAAAAGAAAGCTCAAATAGCTATTAGCTAGGTCATTCGGACCACAGTAAATTATTGTACTATATATATTTTTGATACTACAGATGTGAACTTGTAGCTTAGAATGTAGACAGGGTCCAGACAAGTAAAGTGTGAATGGTATGATAATTTGTTTTCATATTGTCGTTGCGCGATTACTGTACTTGTATTGGTGTGTGTTCATCTTGTTGATCTTATTGTAGCTACACTCATTACAGCGTGCGCAAGTCTAGATCCATGTTGACTTTTTGGGGCTGTAAAGGAGTTGATGGACCTTCACCGTTTGATTAGGACATCTGGGTGATTCAGATTCTTGAAAAAGAAGAAAAAAACAACAAAAAAAATCTGGCCTGGACATGGCCGTACTGGTAGCGAATAGAGGGTGTTACTCGCTTGTCTACAGTCCCCTTACACATGGGGGACAATTACTTGAACATTACTTGTAATTCTCTCATCACTTATGCTTTATACTCACCCATACATATTAACTCTCCCAACATAGTTACTTTTTACGGCCCTTTACTTCAACTCCCAATTACAGCATAGCATGCAAACTTTTCTTTTCCTCTGCCGGCTTAGCGAACATCACAAGGTTCCGGGCGTCAACTGGATCGAAAAAGGAAGTCAAATGAGTTAATATTCGGCTTTAGCTCGATCTATCGTATGACGTTTATTGCAGTCAAAGAGGTAACCGTATGACGTACGAGCAAGTGTCGTACAGTATTGGTATGTGTTCATCCATGTTGTTCTTCCACTCTGTTCGTCCATGTGCTCATCGTTCTAAATATCGCCACTCGCCGTTTTAACCGTTTAAACGTTACAGTGGCAAAATGGGTTTGCACAGCAGTTACTGTAGCTACATGCAGTTTTACGATACGATACGAACGACACATACTGTACGTACTGTATACAGTCAAGCATCATCAAGTTTGAAATGATGCTCAAAATCTCCTTGTCTTCACATGCCTGTCACCCACTTGAAACCGCTTGTGTGGGTCATGCCTTATGACGACACACCATCTCTGACGGCATATGACATGCATGTTCCCAGATCAGCAAGCAAGGTGACGTGGAGGGCGAAACAAAAATATAAGACTGAAAAATAAATGTATTTTTTGCCACTCTGGTGGGGCGTGTGTAGTGGAGACGATGGCCCTGATTTCCCCGCTCTGTTTTTTTTCCTCGTTTACTCCACTTTACTCCTCCACTTACCCTGTTACCTCAAACTGTATTTCCAGACTTTAATTTCGTCGTTGTGTAAAGTATAGTGGGCCATCGGGTACCTTGCCTGATTAGACATGAGGTGGGAACACCCACAAAGGCGTACCAGTACGATAGAGCACGCACGTATTTTCTGTGGAGCTGTGTGGAGATAGTCGACTGTATGCGTCGGGAGGCACAAAGAAGGGGGGCCCCAAAAGGCGCCGAAATAAAGCGGAAAACCTGCACATTGTTGCTCCATTGTCTTTGCTCCAAACCCAAGGGTGTATTGCTACTTCCAGCAACCTGCATAGATAGTCGGTCGGTGGGAGGAATTTGCATGTGGATGACGTCAGGGGTATGGTGGAGGGAGAGTGTGATACATAGCTAAGACGGTGAAATAATACACGTGTAATACCGCCACGGGTACGAATGAAACACGAACAATGCTTTGTTCTCTCTCTCCCTCTCTCTACTCCCTCCTCCCGCTCTCGTACTCAGCAACTTTCCCCACGACAGCCGTGTGCCATAATAACGCAACGTCATGCGGCAAAGATAAAAAAACTAGCCTTGTAGCAATTGACGATGTGGTGCGTGCGTGCGAACGTGCGTGCGTAGGGGCAGACGTACAGTATCGTAGATGAGGTGGTGTAGACACGTAGCGAAACGTATTTGTCGTACTAGAAGAATAATAATAAAAGTGCTCAAAGTGACCTCGTGACACAACCACTAGTCTTGCACAAAATACTGACCCACTCACCCTCCAAACTAACCCCAGAAAAATCGTGTCGTGCAGCTGCAGGCAAAAACACTCCTTTCTCCCACCACACTATCGTTGTCTCTGACAAAGCAACTTTTCGACTCCACCACACGCCTCGCCCATCCAACAATGCCCGTTTTTGAAAACCTCAAAAACTTCATCCGGCATGGTAAGCAGGCCCAGAACCAGAACGGCCTCGAGCCCATCACCTCGCGCAACTCGGGCCGTCGAAGCCAACAACCGCCGACAATAACCCACAGCAACAGCGAGCCGCTGGCAAAAACAACCATGTTCAGCGAAGGTGCCGCGTCCACCAAGGAGCCTTCTGTGGCCGCTAAGACACCAGCACCAGCCAAAAAAGTCGACAAGGAAAAGTACAATGACGCGATCAAGGAGATTGTGGAGGAGGAGAAGCTGCAGCAGAGCAAGATTCCCAACTATCCAGGCCTAGAGAGGTACAGATTGGTTGAGAAGATGGGAGAGTGAGTATTATGGGAGGAGAAGGAGGTTACACAGAGGTTTTGTGGTTATGGTAGGATATTTCTGTGGTGTTGTGTTGTGCTACGACTACCATGACATCTACGACATGGTGTTCGTTTAGTTCACTAGTATAGCTCGGACTATAATGGCTCCTGTCGTCGACGAATAATGTCGTTGGTCTAATGGACTCTCATCGTCGTCGCTTCTACGGTAGTTGGTTCTAGCCGGCTCTAGTGACCCAAGTCGCTGGTCCTAACCAACCACAGCTCGTGGACGTCAATCAGCGCTAAAACCGCATAAGTGTGCAAAGTACATTATCTTGATATACTAACCCCAGCGGCGCATTCTCCATTGTCTACAAGGCGGTGGATCTCCAGACCAAGGAGGAGGTGGCCGTCAAGGTCATTCGCAAATTCGAGTTGAACGCCAACCAGGTGAGTTTAAATTAGGGGGACGAGCTTCGAAAAAAAACACCACTGACAATAGTCGCGACATTTAGGCAACAAGGCCAAGCATGAACAGAAAGCAACGCAGGTGGGTTTTTTTAACTGACGACAACACAGATTATTGGTTCCTAAATACTAACTACAGCGGTCAAGTATCCTCAAGGAGGTGGCCATTATGCGGCAATTAAGACACAAAAATGTGGTGCAGCTCATCGACTTCAGCGAAAGCGAAAACCACTACTTCATCGTGTTGGAGCTTCTGCCTGGAGGAGAGCTGTTCCACCAGATTGTGCGGCTCACATACTTCTCCGAAGACCTGGCCCGCCACGTGATTGTCCAGGTCGCAGAGGCCGTGCGATACTTGCATGAGGAGGTTGGTGTCGTGCATCGAGACATTAAGCCCGAAAACCTGCTTTTCTACCCTGCCCCCTTCACCCCCAGCAACAAGATTGTGCTGCGAAAGGGCGAGGACGAGAGCAAGGAAGACGAGGGCAAGTACATTCCCGGAGTGGGCGCCGGAGGCATTGGAGTCATCAAGCTGGCAGATTTCGGACTCTCCAAGGTGGTCTGGGACAGCAAAACCATGACTCCTTGCGGAACTGTGGGCTACACTGCTCCGGAAATCGTCAAGGACGAGCGCTACTCGAAATCCGTCGACATGTGGGCTCTAGGCTGTGTGCTGTACACCATTCTGTGCGGTTTCCCTCCCTTCTACGACGACAGCATTGACGTGCTGACCGAAAAGGTGGCTCGAGGACAGTACACGTTTTTGAGCCCTTGGTGGGACGAGATTTCCAAGGGCGCCAAGGATCTTGTCTCTCATCTTCTGACGGTCGACCCCGAGCGTCGATACACGATTGAGGACTTTTTGGCACATCCTTGGATCACCCAGAGTAACGAGCCCACTCATCCTGCTCTTGACTCACCAATGGCCTCCATTCTGGACCAGCGAAAGGGCCATACGGTCGCCACCACCGCCATTTCACGCGAAAACGTCGAGGCCGAGGAGCCTCAGTCGCACGACTCGGGCTCAACGTTGCATGTGGAGCACCCCGCCGAGGGAGCGTCCACGTCGTCGTTCGAAGACCCCCAGGCCACATACCGATCTCCAGCCACCGTCACACTCAAGGAGGTGTTCGACGTGTCCAACGCAGTGCATCGAATGGAGGAGGAGAACGCGCGTCGTCGGCGAATGGGCGGATCCAAGAACTTGGGCATGCTCACAGAGATCATCACCGACGAGGAGGACGAGGAGGACGAGACGCTGGAGGGCTCCATGTCACGGGTATCGGTCAACGAGAACCCCCATGCGCACAAGCGGCAGAAGCAGAAGGGCCGTTCTGGTGTGTTCGAGCTCAAGCTGGATGGCGCCACCTTGCTGGAAAAGCGAAAGAGAGCTGCCGCTGGCGTTGCATAGTACACGATATGGTGCGATGTACGTTTCGACTTTTGGCATTCGAGTCGAGTTGTGGACATTCAATGTCCGAGTTGAGTTGGACTCCTATGGACAGTTAGAGAATTCGAGGTTGGGCACGTGAGCAGGGCTTATGATGCGTCGACCGCGTGGGATAAATTATGCAGTAATAAACAGAGGGTATTGATGTAGTAGCGAAAGTGGCTGTATTGTTGGTATAGATCGTTACAAGTCCGTACCGTATCAGTCCGAGACCACTCTCAAAAAAAAAAAAATAGGTTGAATAAAGACCCGCATTTGAACACAATTGTTGTGAATCGTATGTAAATATGCCATAGGCACTGTATCTACAACACTCGTGTTGCTATATTGGTGTGATCTGTTAGAGCTGTCTACAAGGCTTCTTCAGCCATTCATGTTAATAATTTTCTTACAAACAAACCATGGAGATATCAATTAGTTAATGATTTCTTGTTAATATATACAGTCTATATGCATTTCGAATTTTGTCCATCACAGGACGTCGCTAGCTGTTCCCTGGCTAGACGTTCCCTACTTTTTCGTCTTTCTCTTCTTCTCCCCCTTACCATCCTCCTTGAGCTTCTCCTTCAAGCTCTCCTGGTACAAATGCAAATACTCCTCTCCATAAACGTCGACAAACTCCTCTTCTGAATGCACGTATTTGGTGAAATCGAACGGTTGAAACGCCGTCTTCAATTCTCGTTGCTTCTTGTTCTCCTTCTTTTCTGTAGGCGCGTTTTCGTTCTCCTGGCAGTAAAACCGTCTCAACAACATAATGGCTTCTTCGCGGTAAAATCCGGGGTATGCTCTGTATGTGGGATCTACTCCTTTGTCCGAATGAATGCTCATAACGCTTCCACAGCCTCCAAAACGGTCGTTGGCACATCCGTAGTAAACGCATCTGATCTCCAGCTGTCTCAGAGCAGAAGCACACATGATACAGGGCTCCACGGTCACGTAGAGGTCAACCTCTTTGAAAATGTCTGCCGAATGCGTTTTCAGAATGTGTTCAATGCCCAGAAACTCGGCATGCCGGGTTCCACACAGACTCTTGTTGGTATCGTTCATACCTGTGGCTATCACTTTTCCGTCGTGGACAAAGACGCATCCCACGGGCACCTCATTATTTTTAAGCGACAGTTCGGCCTGTTCCAGCGCCTCCGCCATGAACCCCGAGTGATATTCGTATTTTGACATGTCGGTTTGGTGTTTTCGTTGGTTTTTTTCCTATCGTAATTTTCAGATCGTAATTATTTTTCGCTTCATGCAGAATCTTCAAACACGTGACCGATAACGGTTGGGAGGTTTGATGGTAAGTTTTGACTTTGCACCAAGGGGGAACGAATAAGAGAAAGCCAAAAAAAAAAGACATTAATTAGCAGACATGATTCCACAGCTGCAACGCATGCACCGGTGTCCATTTGTCCATTTGAGCCGTTTACACCAGGCACGGTGCAAGATCGACAGATCGTCAGATCGTCGGAAGAAATAAAGAGAAAACGCGTCGTTTGAAGGAGGTGCCCACGCCCGAAGTTTTGGCGAGAGGGTTAGTCCGGTACCTCGTATTATCTTGGCTCTGCTAGCTAAGCCTTTGTACTTATTGTTGACGTCATTATTGGTGTAGTTAGCGCGATTGTGTTGAAACGAACCAATTTACTGATGGCGTTCCTGTTTCAATTCTCAATTTTCAATGTACCTGGGTAATTATGCCACCACCTGCTGCTGTAAGACGCGTTGCATAGTTGCTGAAGCAAGGGTGGCGTGTGAGAAGCGGTGGCAACTGATGGCAAAGTGGCAAAGTGGCAAATCCCCTGTTTTATATACTATAATGGTTTTGGAACTCATCTACTTGTCGAATTGACTAGTTTGCAACTTCTCCATTTCCAAAGGACACGTCATCGCTCATTACAATACGACACATTGTCTTTCGTGACCTGCATGGGGTCTTGTCATTAGCCAACCTAACTCGGAACCTTGTCAGGTGGCGGGCAGGAACAAAACACGTTGGAACGGGTTAGCGCAAGTGCAGTTATAGGAGATAATAAATCGCGTTTAAGACCAATCAATATTTTTATATTTGTGTCTGTAGCCATTCTGATTGTTTCTATGTTCGCCCCCATCTCAACCGTTTTAGGACAATGCCTCCATCATGCTGATTTGCCTGTATTTCCCGTTCGTCAGTAATATGGAATTCGGTGGAATAGTTAATGTCTGCCACACCACCAAGTAATTGCCACAGTAAATTGCTTTTAATTTTTCCCGGCTAAATGCCACGTGATGCGACACGCCACGTACATTCCCCCAAAAGACCACATGCCCGGAACGCCACCTGGCATGTTCCCAATGAGACCCTGTGCAAGCCCTGTTAGCCCTGTTAGGAACGTCTGTTCATGCCTGTCGATGCCTGCCACTGCTGTCAAGCACGCCAAATGCATCTTTAGGTTTGGACACGTAACCGAGTGGAGAGAAGAGCAGCAGAAGAGTTGTGGTGGAAGGTGGTAGAAGTTTTGTGTGGGGCAAGATTTGTGAGAAAAGAATCCACCAGTCACTTTCATATCGTCTATAACGCGTAAAAAACAACTCATTAAATCCATACCACCTCCATACCCCTTATAAACAGCTATTATTTGCCAGATAAACTTCCCCCGCTCTTCTTCCAAAAGAGTTACCCGGCAGCCAAAACCCTGCCACCCGCACCCACCTAATTTTTGAAGACACGTAATGACTAACCTTGATCCGAGTCGAGTTTATATATTGGCTAGCCCCCCCCCCGCCCCGCCTTTTTTTTTATACTCTCTATCTTTCGACAACTTGTGCCGTTTTTACACAAAAACCGTACAAACACACAACACCCTCGAAAAATGAAGTTCTCTATGTCTTCGTGGGGCGTGGTTTTCTACGCCCTCCTGGTGTGCCTTCTGCCTTTCCTCTCCAAGGCTGGCGTCCAGGCTGATGACGTGGACTCTTACGGAACCGTTATCGGTATCGATTTGGGTACCACCTACTCTTGTGTCGGTGTCATGAAGGGTGGCCGAGTCGAGATCCTGGCCAACGACCAGGGTGCTCGAATCACTCCCTCTTACGTCGCCTTCACCGAGGACGAGCGTCTCGTTGGAGATGCCGCCAAGAACCAGGCTGCCAACAACCCTTTCAACACCATCTTCGACATTAAGCGACTCATTGGTCTTAAGTACAAGGACGAGTCCGTCCAGCGAGACATCAAGCACTTCCCCTACAAGGTCAAGAACAAGGACGGCATGCCCGTTGTCGTTGTTGATAACAAGGGCGAGAAGAAGACTTACACCCCCGAGGAGATTTCTGCCATGATCCTCTCCAAGATGAAGGAGATTGCCCAGGACTACCTTGGAAAGAAGGTCACCCACGCTGTTGTTACTGTTCCCGCTTACTTCAACGATGCCCAGCGACAGGCCACCAAGGATGCCGGTATCATTGCTGGTCTTAACGTTCTCCGAATCGTTAACGAGCCCACCGCCGCCGCCATTGCCTACGGTCTGGACCACACTGATGACGAGAAGCAGATTGTTGTCTACGATCTCGGTGGAGGAACCTTCGATGTTTCTCTTCTGTCTATTGAGTCTGGTGTCTTTGAGGTCCTTGCCACCGCTGGTGATACCCATCTTGGTGGTGAGGATTTCGACTACCGAGTCATCAAGCACTTCGTCAAGCAGTACAACAAGAAGAACGACGTCGACATCACCAAGAACGCCAAGACCATTGGTAAGCTCAAGCGAGAGGTTGAGAAGGCCAAGCGAACTCTTTCTTCTCAGATGTCTACCCGAATCGAGATTGAGTCCTTCTTCGACGGTGAGGATTTCTCCGAGACCCTGACCCGAGCCAAGTTCGAGGAGCTCAACATTGATCTCTTCAAGCGAACCCTCAAGCCCGTTGAGCAGGTCCTCAAGGACTCTGGTGTCAAGAAGGAGGAGATCCACGACATTGTTCTTGTCGGTGGTTCCACCCGAATTCCCAAGGTCCAGGAGCTCCTCGAGAAGTTCTTTGACGGAAAGAAGGCCTCGAAGGGTATTAACCCCGATGAGGCTGTTGCCTACGGTGCCGCTGTCCAGGCCGGTGTTCTCTCCGGCGAGGACGGTGTTGAGGACATTGTTCTCCTCGATGTTAACCCCCTGACTCTTGGTATTGAGACCACTGGTGGTGTCATGACCAAGCTCATCAACCGAAACACCAACATTCCCACCAAGAAGTCCCAGATCTTCTCCACTGCCGTTGACAACCAGTCTACCGTGCTGATCCAGGTCTTTGAGGGAGAGCGAACCATGTCCAAGGATAACAACCTGCTTGGTAAGTTCGAGCTTAAGAGCATTCCCCCTGCCCCTCGAGGTGTCCCTCAGATTGAGGTCACCTTCGAGCTTGATGCTAACGGAATTCTGCGAGTCACTGCCCACGATAAGGGTACTGGCAAGTCCGAGACCATCACTATCACCAACGATAAGGGTCGACTTTCTAAGGACGAGATTGAGCGAATGGTCGAGGAGGCCGAGCGATTTGCCGAGGAGGATGCTCTCGTCCGAGAGACCATCGAGGCCAAGAACTCTCTCGAGAACTACGCCCACTCTCTCCGAAACCAGGTCGCTGACAAGAGCGCCCTCGGAGGAAAGATCTCTGCCGACGACAAGGAGGCTCTCAACGACGCTGTCACCGAGACCCTTGAGTGGCTTGAGGCCAACTCTGTGTCTGCCACCAAGGAGGACTTTGAGGAGAAGAAGGAGGCTCTGTCTGCCATTGCCTACCCCATCACCTCCAAGATCTACGATGGTGGAGAAGGTGGAGACGGAGAGTCCAACGACGGTGGATTCTACGCTGATGATGATGAGGCTCCTTTCCACGATGAGCTTTAAAAGGTTTCGGAACTATGGTAGTTTCAATGTAGAGTATTTAATTATTGCTTCCTAATAAAGGTAATCTTAGTGACACTGATATTGTATCGTAGATTTTATATTGTAAACTTGTAAAAACAAGATGTTTTCTAAGGATGGATTGCAGAATAAGATTGCTGATATTACGCAGAAACATGTTATCAATCTCGTCAACTGGCGCCTTTCGGGGAAGTAAAATGTCGCGTTTAGGTCGTCAAAGTGTTACAAACCTGTTCAGATGGTTCTAATTCTGATATGTGTGTTCGTGGCGTTGTGGGTTGTGTGGTTTCTGTGTTAATAAATACTACAGTGTGGGAAGATAACTGAAATTTGACATAAATTATACAGTAAATCGGTAAAAATCAATAAAAATAAGAAACAAGCTCCATAAGAAACAAGTTTCATAGAGAAGATAATTTGATGGTTTCTGATTGAAATTTATGACATCGGTTACATCTTTTTATCTCCTTTGTGGAAGGGGTGCGGTACGAGCACCAGTGTTCTGGCTCCCAGGGTAGATTGGGTACTCCATACGGTGTTCAAGAGTAAATAAAAGAACTTAAAAACTGAAGAGTTGAAGTTGGAATTCGCGTGATTAGTTCATTATTGTTTTCAAGGGGTGTCTATGTCTAACATAAACCACTGGGTCTACGGCCATGGTACGAGTGTACGTGTCCTTCGAGGTAGCACGCTCGTCGCCTCGCAATACTCCTTCTATTCCATGTCATGCGTTAGAATGTATTCATTTAAAAGGGTATGCATTGCTCCTGGAGCTGTGGTTAGCTGACCTATCTATCCAACTTGTAGGCGACAAGCGTATCGATCTTGTGCTCGTTGGTGGAGAAACTTCTGAGCTGGACCTGTTCGGGGTTCTTGATCTCTCGGTTTGCGCTATCGGCCCATTCAGGGGGCACAGGGGCGTCCTGTTCAGCATACACCAAGACGTTAAATGTGCATTCGTCTTCAAGGATTGGTAAGAACGATACCGACGCTGTGATTTGTCGCAAAATCGCCTGAATTTCCTGCTGGATTTGATCGTCCGATTTCTTGGTTTCTGTGGAACTTCCGTTTGTGTCGCCTCCGTTTGTTTCGCCGCCCGACACATGGATATCAAACTGCCACCGCTCCACCACCTCCCCTGACTCCTTCGAAGTAATGGCCACAATCAGCTTCTGGATTTTGCCACCAACTAGCCATTTGTGTAACTGGCCCATAATCTTTCGAATGTACGCCTTCACCTCGGAATCCACCGTCACCAACACATTGATACCGTACTTTTTCACCTGCTGAAAATCGTCGGCAGGGTAGATACCTCGCTGGTACAGAATGGTGTTGATGGAATACTCGAAAAACTCGGCAACGGTTTTTGACGACCCTCTAATCGATAATCTGTCTCGTGTTGGCGCTTTGCTCATTGTGTGGGGAAATAATTGACGTCTTTTGTCGTTGTGAATGTTGAAAGAGATCGTGATTCCCTTTGTATATACACACCCAAATTGGGACACATAAACGTTATCTCGATTATATAAGCATAATAAGGTTTGCCACATAATGACGATTACTAAGGCTGTGCGTCATGTGATGTGATATAAACATACTGGCTTATATAAACAATTAAAGTTCAACAGCGGCTCAAG
Source organism: Yarrowia hollandica (assembly GCA_900519065.1). Lineage (NCBI taxonomy): Eukaryota > Fungi > Ascomycota > Dipodascomycetes > Dipodascales > Yarrowia > Yarrowia hollandica. The sequence goes on along the minus strand of ULGV01000003.1, from coordinate 864,649 downwards.
TTCACCTTTCTCAAAGTCCCTTAAAAACAGTGAAAAAAGGGTGATTACTGTAAGATACCACACTGAACCCCCCCCCGAGCATCCACTCCAATTCCCACAACTCTCACCCCTCTACATCATAAGTTACGACGTTCCTTGTAACTCTAACAACGCACAGTTCCAATGCACTCTTTTGTACACCTCTACACATCATCACGACCATGGTAAGTGATACTAAACGAATCCCACAGCTTCTAAACTAACGCAGCATAACGTTCGCAAGCAAAAGTACACGGCCGAGCAGCTGGCGGAAAAAAAACAGCTCGAAAAGGGCAAGATTGAGGCGTACAGAGGCCTTTCAACACAGGTGAACAAGTTCCGAAGTGATGGAAAACTCGACAAGGAGGCTTTGGATATGAACACCAAGCTGATCAAGATCAACCCCGAGTTCTACACCATGTGGAACTATCGACGAGAGATTCTAACGGGTGGAATTTTGCCACAGGTTGAAGATAAGGACGACTTTCTTGAAGGAGAGCTCAAGTTTGTCCAAGAGTGTTTGATGCGGTTCCCCAAGACATACTGGCTGTGGAATCACCGAAAGTGGTGTTTGGAGAGCTCTACCAGCCCGGACTGGAAAAAGGAGCTTGCCATGGTGACTTATGCTCTGTCCAAGGACGAGCGAAACTTCCATGCTTGGAACTACAGACGGTATGTGCTGGCCAAGTACGAGGAGACGCTTCCTGACGAGCACAAGGGTGCAGTGAAACCCAAAGAGTTTGAATTCACCGAGGAAAAGATTAACAAGAACTTTTCCAACTTTTCTGCCTGGCATCAACGGTCAAAGGTGATTCCTGAGCTGATGGAGGAGGCTCGACAGGGTAAATGTACAGACGAGAAGTTGGCCAAACGGCTAAGTGACCTAAAGGCATTTTTCCAATCCGAAATGGAGTATGTCAAAAACGCTATTTTCATGGATCCCAACGATCAGTCTGTTTGGTTGTATCTTCGGTGGCTGTTGACCAAACCTGATATCATCTTCCCTGATATTTCTACACAGTACCACATTGAGGTGGTGGAATCAACCATCAAGGAGATCGAGGATCTGTATGAGGACGAAAAGGACTGTCGTCATTGCATTTACTGGATAGTCTTTTACACCATCATGCTGTATGACTTGAAGAAGGAGAGTATACCTGGAGATGTGGGCAAGCAGCTGAGGGGACATATTGACGAGCTCAAGCAGAAGGATGCGTTGAGAAAGGGCCAGTATGAGGATTGGGAGACGGTAGTGGGAAACTAGATGAGCGAACTGAAGTGACACCGAACCCTTTGGGAAGCATTCCAGACATGGCGTAGAGGCCAAAATCTGCTCATTTGACACGATGATGATTACGTGTTCACTGATACGGACACCAATACATATAATGAATAGTCATGAGAAACGCACCATTTTTTGTTCAAAGTAAAGTATTGTACAGTATCGTACGAGTACATTAGAATTGTACAAGAAGCTATCGGTTTTGCGGCTTAAGTTACTCCATTTTTGAAGTGGGGCAATGTTACGTACAGTAATTATACACTGAGAACAACGATACAACTACCTGGTAAGTACAAACAGTTACACAGATACCAGGAAATAAATTTAAGTAAAAATTATGCCCATTCGTGCAACACTTTTGTGACCTTTCTGACTCGATGAATCATCTTGTAGTCTCAAATTATACACATGTTACACAGATACCGCGCCGGGTGGGTGGGTACATATTATTTAAAAATCGCATTAGTTTTAGAATAGATGGGTCAAATATGGCAATAAATATACTTATGGCCCCTTAAACTGCCGTCTCACAACATAAAACTGGTTTCTGAGAAAAATCTCATTCTCATAATATTTTAAAGTTCGCTAATTTCGCCTGACCCATGGACCGGAAAACTATCCAAAATTGTACCTGTTAAGCCCGCTGACTCATACAAAAATCCGTAATAATTGTGCTAACGGAATCAAACGGATGTAATGAAAAAAATTTAGACATGGCAATTACATTTAACTAATTGTTTAAAATCTACAACCCCAGGAACACTGTCTTAATATCCAACAAAGTCGAACTTATTTTTTTTTTACCCTCAGTTGGGACTTTTATCGATATTCTCTAAAAATCCGAAGTACAAAGCTTAATTAGCACTGAATCCCAACGGTTGGTTTAATTTTTGCAAAAAAATAAATATCACCAAATAATTGAAAGTAAAAATAGAGTTCACAAGATATACCTCGATGAACGACGCTACAGATTAGAAAAAAGAAAATTAATGAGATAAAAAGAATGAGAAAGGTTCAAGTTTCCTAGAGGTAATTTTAAAGCCATATATATATACGGTGATATGTAGATGGTACCTGGTAGACTTGTCCCTACATCTGAAAGCTTATTTGCGGCATTGTGTAGTCAGTACGGTGCACGTGTGTAAACGACTCAAAATGGTATTATATGTAATAGTAGATCCACAGAAAAGATAAGGAGCTGTCAATTACTACATATGACAACGTACTAATTCAAATTGCCTCAGTGGGCTCGTCATTTTCAACCCCACAGCTTTTGATTAAAAATAAGGTTTAATATATATAAGTGTACCTACAGGTAGCTACTGTTACCTGTATCATGGTGTCAGTAGCTAGTCGTATGAATAGCATTGTTTAAATAACGAAAATATTAAGAAGCTAATCAAAATAGTCACAGAATACGATGGAATTGCGCCTCCGTATCAGAAACTGTCACTTGTGGGCTCATTTGCGATTCTGTGGTGCCTAACAAGGCCGGGTAACCCCCTAACAAAAGCACCAAATGGCAACTGGGGACAGACGTACTAATTAGTACAAGGTAGACAGTTCAGAGAGAAGCATTGATGTACGAGACAGTACGATCAAACAGCTTTGTCTGGTACAAGTCACATAACGCAAAAAAATTAGCACGACAAGAAAATTCAAAGTCGTCCGGCCACAATGCACTACGTCTTTCCCCTCTAACACCTCTGGAACATTGTTTCAATAGCCCAGTTAAGTCTCCCAAGTAAAAAAAGTTTATTTGTCAAAATTTGTCCCAAAAGCCTCAAAGTTGGTTGAACTTTTACAAAAAAATAAATAAAAAGTAAAAACTTACAAAATAAAAAATGCTTAAAATTGCGCGAAAGAGCTTAGAATGGAGATATTAAAACAGGGGACAAAATAAAAATTCCTACACTACACATATTACTTGCTACCATTTCATACCAGTGTCAATAGTTAATGACACAGATACAACAAACCTTAATATTACTTCGCTTTTTTTGGCGATATTTATTTTATTGCACTTTTTAAACCAACCTCGGGGTTCTTGAGTGAAATTGTGAAGATAAACTTTTTTGGTGTCNTCGGGAGTTCAAAAAAAAAAAAAAAAAAAGTGCAAACCAAGGGTAAAAAAACGAAATCCCATTTTCGTTGGGTATTAGAAACAGGTTCTGGAGGTCAAACAGCCAAATGTCAAACACCGTTGAAATAGTCTCATTCTGAATTTTCATCCTATGGTGATAAAATTGTCATAGTGCCATTATTTATATATATTTGTATTAGTCAGCAAGTTTGAAATCATCAAAAAAAAGACGCTTTTCTGGTGTAGGGGGTCAGGCAAATTCGTCGAACTTTAAAAATTCCGGAAATGTCATAGTTTGTGATTAATAATTACACGGTAAGAAACTGCAGGTTCTAATAAGGCTGGAGATGTATTTCTTATATCTCTTGGTCCTCTGTATATCTCAATCCAAGCTGTTTTGAGCGCTAAAGGAGGGTTACCCGGCTTGCATAGCATTGATATAATAGTTGATAATGTGTCCAAGACGGCAAAATACGGGTATATGGAGAGAAAAATCCTTGTACACGCACGATTTAGAGTGTATCGAACCACTTATGGATCTGGTCTTTCTGCTCCTTGGTCATTTCTCGTCTATTCTGGTTCTGTGTAATAATCAAACCTTAAACCACACTGAAATGAAGTGTGGGCTAATTAATTCTACAACGGGCAAGATATCGTATACAACCTGACAAGTGAAAATGTAATAGGCTGACGTAATTATTTCCATTATAGGACAGGTGATTTACAGATTATCTACTTTTAATCCACCATTCGACCATACTTGCACAGAAGCACCACTAAGCTATGAGGTTGATCACTTACGACGTAATTAATTATCACAGGTAATAATTAGAGACGTTTCAAAGCTAATAGATTAAATATATGAGTTCGTAGCCCACCTGATCATGTGTACACCAGTCTACTAATTAGTACGATACCTGGTACCAGTAGCTGAGAATCTCCTAACTAACTTCCTCATTCTTACCCAGTTGATGAATTTCCCAGTCCAAAACGTACCGGACAGTTCCGTCATCCGATCTGGTCTTGTCTCTGATCAATTCCTTTGAAATCACTCTCTCTTCGTCATGACTCAATGTATGCTCCTCCACATGTGCGTTTTCCACCTCCTTTGAAACAGCTATTCTGAGCTGTGAGAACACGTTTTTTTCGTATTGTCCTTCTCCGAGCTTGGTCGTGTCCAAGTACACCATATATAAATCCAGGAGATCCAAGAGTGCATTATTCACAGATAACCGGTCCGAGTTGAATGTTTCCGACTTAATGGGGAAGATTTTGGTCTCGTTGAGTAGTTTTCCGGCCAGAATCAAACACGACAATGCAATAGTGTGAGGAGGTCGTTTCATATGCATGTGAGTTCGATAAGTGTCTGTAGAGATGGTCCATGCGAGTTTGGCGACTTCCTTGGATGCTCCCAGAGCCTTGGCGATCTTGATAATGTAGGGCTGCGGGTGTCGGATACGAAAGTCGAATGTGACCGTTTCGAGAATCTGCAGTTCCAGCTCCATGATTTTCGGTTTGCTCGTGTCAAATGCCACCGTGGCAACTTTAGACAGCGAGTACACAGATCCATGCACGTCTCGGACTCGCTTGGCTGTGTCTTCGATTTTGCAAGCACACACCAGACATCCGATCAAGACTTCTTCAAAAGTTCCTCCAAGCGAGTTGTTGAGCAGACAGTAACGCGAAAACAGCACCATAGCGGTTCCAAACGTACGTAGCGGGAGTTGGAGAGCCCTACTTGTCGCTTCCAACACCTTGAAGGCGTTGTTGGCCTGGGTCATGTAATGCGAGTAAGTCGTGTAGATAGAGTGTGCTTGGACCTGTTGAATGGCGTTTTCGCTCAGGTACGGCTTGGACATAATAATGTCCGATGGATACGGCGTCATTGTTGTGGCGATAGATGAAATGCTGAAGTGTGTTGTATTGTGAAGTTTGGAGAGAGAAGATGAAGATGTTTTAAGGTTGGTGTTGTGCATGAGTTCGAGGAGAGCGTGGATAGATGAAGAAAAGAATTGAATATAAATTGAAATAAAATATTGAATATATGTAGAATAATAGGATTCTGGAGAATGCCCAATATAGGATATCATTACAATTTAATTAACAAGTGTTACAAACAAAAGTTTGTGATTCTAGAAATTTTCGTTTTGCGTCGTTGGTACAGTGTAATGGTAGCATCAATTGGTTTACATAATTAGCAGTTAAGGTGGACCATCTAATACCTTTCTTCACAGATATCCGATTAAAAATGGTATCATTTGAATCCTGCCATCTCGTTGAATCCACTGGTATCATCATATTCAGCGTCTGTAACAATTGATTGCGGACGTCTCTTTTTTCATCCACCCCAAGTCGGACCGACGATGTTAGAGTGGTTCAGTAAGGTACACAAACAACAGTTCCGAGAGCATCGAAAGTCGTCGAATCCAAGTTGAAGCAACAGTGCAGGTCGAATAAGCTGTTCTCATATCTCGTTCATGTCGTTATGAGGTCGCAGTAGTTTTTTTCTTCCGAATTGTCGAAATTTTTGTCGTGCATAATTTGATGAAAAATTCTCACTCTACGAAATACCCACTACAATCACACTACAAATAAGTCATGTAAAAAAATCGCCATGAGAGGCTGAAGCACTCGAGGGTTCTCTCCTGCTTCATATCTTGTATTGCACTTTATTACTTGTACATACAAGCTACATTTTTTTACTAAGACGTCATTGCTTCGGTCCGTTCAAATGAATAATTTTATTTTACTTTTTAGAACCAAGTCAACCAACTTAGTTCTGGGCCTTGATGAGAGCGTTGATGTTCTCCTCTCGGTTACCGGTGGAGCCACCCTCGATGTAGTGCTTGAACTTTCGTCGGACACCCCAGCCGCCGGAGGGGTTGGAGAGCTTGAAGGGCCACAGGAAGTTGGAGGCCTGCTTGAAAGCGGGGCCAACAGTGTAGATCTCGTGGATGAGATCCTCCATGCAGATGATGCCGTACTTGCCGAGAGCCTCCTCGATGATGGCGTTATCGGAAAGGGGGATTCGCTGCTTGTTGACCTTACCGTATCCTCGCTTGTAGACGAGCTGTCGGACGGAAGCAAGGTTGGGGTAACCGAAAGCAATGTAGGGCTCGACGATTCGGAGGAGCTCAGCGGTGGCCTTGGTGATTCGGACGAAGACACCGTTGTTGATCTGGTGAAGTCGCAGAAGCTGGAGGACCTTTCGGGGCTTGGGGGCCATCTTGGAGATACCCTTGATTCGGATCACGAAAACGAGCTTGGGCTCGGCGGGGACGTAGAAGGTGCCGTTGAGCTTAGCCTCTCGTCGGAGTCGGATCTGCTCACGCTCAGCCTCTCGGTACTCCTGGACGTACTTCTCGGCTCGGGAGAAGATGACCTTGTCCTTGTCGGCGTTGGCAACCTTCTTCTCGGCAGCAGCGGCCTCCTTAGCGGCTCGGATCTGGTCAGCGTTCTTTCGCTTCTTGAGGAGAGTCTCGGGGACGAGGACGTCGTCCTTGGTGGGCACAGTTCCGGCGGGCATTTTTGTGTTGGTAGTGTGATGAGGAAAGTTGCAGGGTGAAAATCGTTTTAGTTGGGAGGTCTGCCGTGCGTGAGTTGGGAGTTTGGGTCACGTGTTTGTGACTGCTTTTTGGGAGTCGGGGCAAAGAGTGGAAAATATAGAGTTCTGTATGGAACACCGGGGTTCGATTCTGGGGTGTGTATATATTTGGGGAAAAAATTAAAATATTACCACAAAATAATAATTGTTGTAGAATAGTAGCTAGTACCGGTTCTTGTAATTATATTTTGCAGTAGATGTATTGGTATGTCTGTATCGTCTAGCTGTCGACTACACTACCGATATCGGTACTAATATGGAAATACAGACCCCCTGAATGGCATTGATGCCGTGCTTCCACAAATGTCTCAGATAAGAAATACGACAAACACCCCAAAAATGAAGATAAGAACTTGAATATTGCGATATACAGGAAGAAAACAACTTAATTAATCAACTGTAAAAAATAAAATGAAATCTATCCACCAGATAGAGTGTTACAAGGTCGTCTCGAAAGACCGTTTAAAAAACGATGAGGTATTACCAACTTTAATTTGGGCCTAAACTTAGTGTCGTAATGTAGGGTAAAACCGAGTACTAAGCCAATTTTCAGATTGGACAACAAAATTCTGATTAATGTACCGGTTCCGGTACGAGTACTGAACCAATAAGACTACCACATGTGACGATTCTCCCTAATTAATATAATGATATAAAACAATGATGGAAAGAAACTGGCTCCATATCATCTATGCATTATTCAATAGTACAGACGTCTTAGCTTGAGCTATCGACAGGGGCAACCTTGAATTTCTTCCTCTCCCTATATTCGTAGATGGAGGTCCCCTGATTGTAATGTGAAAGACCTAGGACGGCCTCCAGACTTTCACATCATGCCTGGATTTGTCCGAATAACGGAATGAGCAACACAAGTCTAATGGCTGCACATGAGGGGCCTGAGGGTGTTTGAGAATGTGCTGCCTCCGTACGGGTCTGTAACACCAGTACATACGTAAATCACTGCCAAGAGCAAGTCTACACACAGAATCATAGCAATTGCTTCACCACCCCCCTACCTGGTACTGTTGTTCACGTGAGTCATCACTCGAAAGGAGCTGAGTTCGAGACAGAAGGGCACAGTAACTTCTGCAACCAAGGCTGACTGAATCTGAATAATCGTATGAAAGGTGGTGGATATTATTAAGCCCCTTTTCTCCCCTGATATCTGTGAACCCAAGAGTGTACTGCACGCACAATATCGGTTACTGGCACCGTAACTGGCAATATACCGACATCTTACAGCACTCTGAAACAGTGTAAAGGAACGAGATTCATAATGGCTTGTAGATATGGAACACGTTGAAATAGAAAGAATTTATTTTTAATATTATCAGTAATATCGTTCTGCCCCCTTTTTCTTTTTCCTACCTGCCTTCCTGCCTGCCTGCCACGGGCTCGGGATTACCCCTTATTTCCGACGCACCTCAAAACCCCCTATCCCAAAAACACGACCATGATAGCTAACATAAGTCCGAGGTTGCAGTTGACTTCAGCTATAAGTACCTCAGATTACCCAACGGCCTAAATTACAACCCTCCCCATCCATGCTTATTCACCGCAATGTAGAGGTTGCCGTACAAAGTACTGTACCATGTTCCGTAGGTCCATCCGCACCGTTACCCTTCAGGCTCAGGGAAGTGTACCAGGTACCAACAAAGAGTGAGACACGACTCTCTTTGAAGGACAAGAACAGGCGAGCCGTGTAAATAATATCCAAAGTTGCTGTGTGTACCAGGTGATTCAATTATTATTTTTCACTCGTAATGACGGTATTCTGGAACGAGCAGCTCACATTGCTTCTTCTTTCGCTATCTTCTCGTACGGATATGGTATGACCTCAAACGTCGATCTCCAATGAGCCAATCTACGCAAGGCTAAAAATACACCTTAGTCATGGTTGTAGCAAGGCTGGTTATTTTTTCGTCAACTTTTCCGTCAACTTTTCCGTCAACTCTTTCCCGTCAACTCAACTTATTTCTCGTCAACCTTTTCCATAGACACTTGCCTCAAGTACATACCGTAACTACAGGTACAGTTAGTTGGGAACGTTGAGCAAGAGTTGAGTTGAGTTTTTTTTTTTGTGTTTTCTTCGTTTTCACTCAGCTTTTTTTTGTTTTTAATTTTTTTTCTTGATTTTTAACCGTGAAATTTCGCCCACCCTGTTTCACTTTGCAAGAAATAATGTGGGGGACCCGTCTGAGGTAATTATATAATTATACTTGTACCGCCGTGTTGCATGAGCGAAGTTGCTGGTTTGAAACGGCCTTTGAACTGTACTCCTACTGTACCATTAGTGAAACGTGGCCTGTTGAAGCCCACAGAAAAAGAAGAAAAAAATTACGACGTGGGTGGGGCGACTCGAGCATGTGGCGTGGTCTGGGCATGTCGCCCCTCCCCGTACGTACGTACCGGTACAATATCAGGGTAACAGACGACGTTCACATTTGGCAAGTTTTCTCTTGTCGTCCTCTTCTTATTTTTTGGGCCCGTTGTTTTCCAACCTCCCCAAGGCATCCTCCACTTTGAGTGGAGCGCTATAAATTGGAACTATACATGGCTAGCGTACTCGGCAGGACCCTTGGCTGATTCCCTGGCTCCTTAGTACCCCTCGTGATGCGATCTCCTTCATAACTCGATCCTTTGTATGATCGCGCCACCGACAGAACCTCTGCAAACCCCCCACCTGGTCGTATGCCATTGTCACGTGTTCATACGAGGCTCACAGTGCTGGGTTTTTCAAACCGTGCCGTTTAAATTCATACTAGCCAGGTCTCGCCAGGGGTGGGTCTGAAGCAAGATGAGGTGAAAGCGGTGTAACCGCCGTGCTTTTTTTCTTTCAGACGCATAACTGGACCTTGCTGTGGCTCGTCCGAGCCGACCTGGGCCATTATTTTATTTTTCAGCCTTTTCTTTTTCCTCTTCCCACCCACTCTCCCATAATATCGTGCCCCACGTCCCACGTCGACTCTGGCCTTGACCCAAACGCTAATGGGGTCTGGCTTTTCACTTTCAATGAAGGCTAACTGTGAAAGGGAGTGTACATGGCTTTGTAGGTTTAGCTACATGGTTGTACAATGGCGGATTGCACGTTGGGGAGAGACGTAGATGAGCTGACACTCGACGTTTTCGGCTGACTAAGAACACAGGCATACGTAGGTTTGTGAGGCGTGACAACCTGAAACATGCAGTGGCGACCGCGCTTCAGTCACAAAACCCAACGTTTATTGCTACTACAGATCGCTAGATCCGATCAATGGACGGTCCAGCACCTTGGGTGTGAAAAAGTTGGATTCACGCACTGTTTGCAGAGTGCAGGACCGAGGAGGTGGGTAGTGGAGCGTAGTGGAAATCAACGTAGTGGTCCGATAAAATGATGCAAGGGGGATGGATTCTTCATCACTAAAACATGGCGCGATTTTAAAAAATTGGCCATACAAGACTCTGCTATTAATCTCACTATATATATATATATATATTTGAACAAGACACTCGACCATGTCCCCACTTGCTTTTTTTGAAGTGGTGTTTTGTACAATCTTATTGTTAGCTGGGAGGAAGAAGGTAAAAAGGGAAAATTCAAAAGATAGAGTGTAATGTTGAGGTGTGTGAATCTGTGCATCTGGCATTGGCATTGGCACCCACTCCAGACTACATCTTCGAGGAGACGTCCAGCGGCTCGACAACAGGGGGAAAAAGCGACACGTTTTTCGCACAACTTCAACCACACGGTGGCACAAAATTAGAGCACAAAAATAAGCATTTCTCGACTGCAAAAAACCCTTGCACCTCGTCCACCACCCTCTCACACCGATCTACCACACGACTCACTTTTGTGCCTCAGTCAATGGAGGTGGCCATGGAAGGAAGCCACAATGGGCGGCGCAAGCTGGCACGGCGAAGCGAATCGGCCGAGCTGCTCGAAAAACCGGACGCGGATCTGTTGTCGCACATGTACCATTTGCGCAACGACGACGGGCTTGACCACCTGGGCAACACGGAGAGCGAGCATTCCAATGTGTCCACGTCGTCGGCGGCGTCGGTATCGACGGCAGCCACGTCTGCGTCTATGATGGACCAGTACGGCAACGCCAACAGCAACAACACAAACAACAACAGCAGCAACAGCAACAACAAGAGCCACACGCACAACGTGACTCCTAGCACAGACATGCGCCCCCCAGAGTCGCCGGGGCCGGGCTCATCGGCGTCACGCAAACGCAAGGCGCCCATGGCATCGTCCGAGGAAATCGACGCAGAGCTGCGGCGGGCGGCAGAACAACTGGTGCCACTGCCAATTGAAGATATTGTGGAAACGTTGCGACGACAGGACTCGCCACAAGGCCGTGGCCACGGCAACGAACGTACCAAACAAACGTTCGGAATGGCCTGGCTCATCAAGTTCTGCGAGCTGAATGAACAGTCGTCGGTGCTGCGGTCCCGCATCTACGCCCGCTACGTCACCATGTGTTCACAGCACAATGTGCGGCCCATGAACCCGGCGTCGTTTGGAAAACTTGTGCGTGTCATCTACCCAGACTTGACCACTCGACGACTGGGAGTTCGAGGCCAGAGCAAGTACCATTATTGTGGTATTCGTCTGACTGGCGAAGCTGAAGATGTGTCCACTCCAGGCCCAGGGTCTCCTGACCGGGCCTTCACGCCGGAACTGACACCGTTCGACTCGCCGTATGGGTTCCGTGGCAAAACAGAGACGCCCGACTATGCTCTTGGATTGAATTCCATGATGGCGTCTCAACCAGGAACCCCTCAACAGCACCACCAACACCAACACCAACAACAGCAGCAGCAGCAGCAACAACAACAACAACAACAACAGCAACAACAACACCAGCAACACCAGCAACATATGATGGGAACGCCACAGCCAGGGGTCCCAGACCTCCGGTTCGTGTCGAACCTCACAGAAGTATCGCTTTCAGAAGGATACGACTCGTTGATGCTGCCGTCAATGGAACCGTATCTGCCCCTTGGAACAGACGCAGACACGGCCAATACCCTCGCAGCTCTCTACAAGGCCCACTGCCAGTCGCTGGTCGAGTCGCTGCGGTTCATGCATATCAGAAAGTTCCTCCACATCCACGGCGCTTTCATCGGAGGACTCACGTCGACAGTCCAGAAGCTGTATCGACATGAGGCGCTACAGCCCTGGGTCGCCAAGGCCGACTGGATCATGTACAAGGACATGGTGCAGATGCTGTCGCCTCTGGCGTTGCAGGAGATCCCGCCCCAGGTGCTCTCGGGTCTCAAGAGCCTGTCTCAGTACTTGCCCGAGTACCTCAAGTCGTCGTTGTGTAAAACGTCGCCTGGGTTTGTCGAGACAAAGCTCAAACCAGCGAGGGCGTTTGCCAGTCTGCTGATGCGACTTGTGCGGGTGTCGGAGCTGGCTCTCAACGCCGGCAAGCTGCTTGCTTCAGACCACGACCGAGCTGTCATGAAAAACGACTGGGTGAAATACGTGGACAGCGGGTTGATAGTGGCACGAGACGTGCCATGCTCGTCGCAGGAGGTTACTAAAATCCTGGACGTGGATCTGCCACAGCTGCTGGACTACAAGGACCCCGTGGCGTCGGCCATCGTCGAGCACTGGGCCATGTACCTGATGACGCTGCCGTCGCGGTTCACCAACGTATACCCGCACATGTTTCTGCTCTACATGAACGCCGTCTTCACGGCTGCACTACGGGAGATTTTCCTTAACGGAGGAGATGGGTTTGGAGCATGGATGGTGGTGCGATGTTGGGTGGATGAATGGATGGGATGGACGGCCGAGCAGGGCACTTTTCTGTCTGCAGACCACAACAAGGAGGTCAACAAGCATGAGAATAAGGAGGAAGGGGTACATGGCGCCCAGCCCAACCCCGCAAAGTTCCTCGACATGTCGGTGGGGTTGCTCAAGCCCACCCACAAGGATGCATAGATAAATTATTAGGTGGATGTGTGTTCGTAGAGTCGTCGTATACAGTAGATATTTGCACTCGTTGTGTGCAGATGGACGTCGTAATTTTATTGCGATTCTCCATTTATACCACTTCTTAATTTTTCTCCTTTTCTCGCTGCTGGTCTATACTTGGCAAGGTTCAGATAACCGTTATCGCATAAACCTTATATTAAAGGGGATGTCTCGGGAGTCATATGGCTGTTTTGTATTCATGTTGGACATTAAACGGTTCGAGTTGAATTTGTTTTGTTTTTCGCCCTATTTTTTGTCGAGAAAACCTGTACATTTTTATTTTTTCTAGATTTCCTCGTATTTTATTCGAGGCTGTGTGACGTTTGTGTTAATTGTAAGTTTAGAATTATACTAAACATTATTGTGCATGCAAGTCTTTAAAGTTTAAATTGGAAAAGTGTAAATTGTTGGACACCTCAGACATAGAAGAGGAAGGTTAAAAGGGCGAAAGACAGAAAAAGAGCATTTAAATGGACGGGAACAGACAAAAAAACCGACCCAAAAGACGAATGCATAAGACACGTCATATGCATCAAATTCAATCCAGTTTTAGCCTTATGCTACAGTGAATAATAGGGCTAGTCTTCAACTCTTATTGGTTAAGCACGTGACAGGATTAACCGAGAAGCAGATATTAATTCATTTAAGAAAATTAATAAAACAAAATAAAATAAAATAAAATACATCGAGGTTAAAAATGTAATAACTGTATCACCTATTACATATTACAGGTCAATGTCTCTTAGAGATGCCCATACTCTCTTACAAGTAGATTCAAAGGTGTCACAAGCTTTTTTGTGGCACTCCAATTTATTTTTAACAAAAAAAAAAAAAAGCTGCTGCTTGGTGTGCATGTCAGCGATCGGCATGAAGATTCCCTGAAAGTATGTTGGCCAGGGACAGGGGGCTGCCTTTCAAAAAGAAAGAATGGCTGCTTGGATCCCGTGCCTATTAGTCACATGACTCTTTTTTGTGCTGAATTTATTTTATTTTTCTTTTTTCTTTTTTCCGTGGGTGCAGCTCACTACTGGATGCAGCTATGGGCCGCTGGCCGCCTCTCTTGCTCGTATCGCTACGTGTCTCTCTTTGCACGTTTCAGCCAAAGCCAATCACAGACAAACAGCGAAGAAGAAAAAGAAACGAGTTTGTATCCACACACACACACACACACACAAAAAAAAAAAGAAGATTGTGCGGAGGAGTTAACACCAGGGTTCGTGCCGTGGCTGCCTCAATGAAACCAACGGGAACACCGAGCAGCGCAAGCGAATGCTTCATGTCAGGCACTGTTTTAGCAACATGCAGTGCAGCGACAATCGTGTCTCACTGTTTCCGTGGAGTGTGAGACAGTTGGTGTAGGGTACAAGCGGCGGGCTGTTGTAAACCGTTGGCATCAATTGTTCCCAGTGTGCAACTATTGTCATGGCAGTAGTGGATGTAGAGTAATTAGGGCAAACCCCGCGTACAGTTTGCACTAACAAAAAAAACTAACTACCGGTACAAGTACAAGTTAAACTGGCATTAAAGTGCAGAGATTATCTCTGCCTTGTCTTGATTCGTCCATGCTATAGATGCTTCTATTGTGCAACTGGTAATTATAACTAGGGTATAGGAGTCTTTCCGAGAGCAGTGCAGGACGATTGAGGCGGTGGTGAGACCGTCATGAGACGGTGCTGAGACGATGGTTGTTAAAACGCCTTGTATCATAGACAATTGTGAGACAAGGCACCCGCGGAACATGTGAGACTGGTCTGACTAGAGGCTCACCAGACTGATATATATGTTACATCTCGGCTACCTCGATCAAAGGGGTAATTTTATGTATGTACAGCCATGTATTAATGAGCACGATTTATCAGAGGGTCTCCATTGTTTCAGCAAGTGTTGAAAAGAATAAAATAGGTGATGGACAGAAGGCGTTTGAGCATTCTTGGCATTGGAAGCATGGCTACGACTGCGCTTCTCCTGCTCGTATGGTACTCGTACTCGTACTCGTACTCGTGCTGCACTCGTAGTCAGGAATGCATGTACTCGTACCAATACGGCACCGGTACCGGTATCAGTGCTGTACCCGTATTCAGTATCGCTTGGACCGGTATCACTACTCGTATTCAGGTACCGTAATTACTCGTATTGGGTATTATCACATGTACCAGGGAAATCATGTTGATTACTGTATGAGAAGCGACAACAAAGAAACATTCCATTCAAACTGTTTATGTATTGGTTCAGGGTGTTGCAATACATCGTATAATAGCTTGACTCGCGTGCTTTGTGTTGAGTAATAAGTCATTTGGAATGCTATGACAATAGCTATGAAGTCATTGGCGCTCATACATTTCAATAACTCAGTCAAATGGATTCTGTTGCACCAAGGTGTGAACTGTTTTAGCAAGCATTCACCAAGCAGCCAGTTCAAGACTATCAACATCTCCTCGTTCTTGAACCCGTTTTGAGAAGAGACCCTTGATTTGCTCAATTGCAAGCTTCACCGAGTCAAGTTAATGAATCCAAGATACCCAGAATTGTAATGAACACGTTCCTTCCTTTATCAATGTCTCCAAATATAGCTTCATCTATCCATTCTCAATTTTGAAACTGATCAGCAGAAGAATTGGCTGGTTTTAAACAAAGGGACCGTGAATGCCAAGGGAGTTTCAAAACTCGACTTATTTTTTAGCAAGTGCTTCTCTATATACGATTACGAGTAGCGGAATGAGTATCAGAGCATGAAGTACAGTGTGCTCGGCTCGTACTTGTACCCGTTCCGGTAAAAATTAGTCAGAAATATTGTATTAGTTAGAGGCAATGACATGACTTGAATGACTAATCGAGATTGGTCCATTTAATGCCTTCAAAACTGCACCTCTACCGGTAGCTACAGTGTACTCGTACGTGTAGTATGACATACAGTATGTACAGTAAGCTGGTATTGAGGACTCAATTTCTTTCAGTCAGTTCGAATAAATGATACCCCGCTCAGGTGCCACATTTCCTCGTGTCGTCTTTTAATTACAGTGTTTCATTGGGTCAATCACCCCGCGCAGCTTGGTGGTATGCTGTTAATACATAATTAATTACTAGTCCTAAATAAATTACAAAGCCAAACGCCCATCAAGTCGACTGGCGCGCTTAAAGAAGCTGGGCGGCAACACCGGCAGCGAGAACAAGACCGAAAGAGGCCTGGAGAGAACCAGCACCGCTGTTCTGCTCCTGGGTAGAAGAAGCATCGGCAGAAGCACCGGCAGAGGTGGCAGAAGCGGCCAGAGAAGAGGCGGCAGAGCCGGAAGAGTCGGAAGAACCGGTAGCGGAGGCAGATCCAGATGCGTCGCCAGAAGCATCGCCAGTAGCGGAGGCAGATCCAGAAGCGTCGCCAGAAGCATCACCAGTAGCAGAGGCAGATCCAGAAGCATCACCGGAAGCATCGCCAGTAGCAGAGGCAGAGGCAGACTCAGAGGCGTCTCCGGAGGCATCACCGGAGGCAGAACCAGTGGCGGAAGCAGAGCCGTTTCCGGACTCGGTGGCAGAGCCGGAAGCATCAGCAGCCGAAGTGGCAGAGCCAGAAGCAGCAGTACCGGTGGCAGATCCAGAGGCATCGCCGGTGGTGGAGGCGGAAGCACCCTTAGTCTTGGTGTCGGCCTCGTCGGACCAGGTGTAGGCAGAAGCAGCAGCCTCAGTTCCTCCAGAGGTGGAGGCAACCAGACCGTGGGCGTTGGGGTTCTGGATCTGGTTCTGCAGGGACTCGTCTCGGTCGGTCACAGTGAAGTTGGGAGAGTAGTTGACGTTGTCACCGTTGAAGGTGGTGATCTCGATGGAGTAGTCGGAACCGGGCTCCAGGTCGAAAGGAACGGGCCAGGTGAACTTACCGTCGTTGGCCTGACCAGGGGCAATGTCCAGAACCTTCTGTCCGTCCTTGACGAGAGACAGGGTGATAGCCTGGATAGCAGGGTCAGCAACCCAGGTGATGTAGAAGTTCTCACCGGGAGAGATCTTTGTGTCGGCACCAGGAGAAGAGATGGGGTTCTGGCCATCAGCCTTCTTGGTGGAGTCCTGGGCAGAGGCGAGGGCAGCCAGGGAAACAAGAGCGATTCGAGCAAACTTCATTTTGTGTCTGTGTTTGTATGTGACAGAGGGGATGTAGTGGGGATGTCAGAAAGGGTGGGCTTAATTAGGGGGACGCTGCCTATATATACTTGACTAGGGCACCACACAAGGTGTGATATATGACCGGGTGCGAGTGCATATTGCATAATTAGACATGCATGTGGGGAACCTTTGTGTGGGTTGGAAAAAAGTTGTATTTGAACGTAATCTGGCTGAGGGTCGTTTGGAGGGCGTATAAACTTGTTTCGTTACTATTTTCGCCCAATTGAAGCTGTTTATAACGAGAAATCCCCAGTTTCAACGCTGCAAACCAGTTTCTCAAACACTGTATAACCCACCAGTAGCCCCTAATTAGTCGGACACAAATAGCGACCTGATACATGCATGTAGCCTAATTTGGCAACTGAAAATCATGCTTGTTCACGAGCACACACCTCTGAGAAGGTGGAGCTAGAGATTCGGGTGTATATGGCCGTGTGAGCCATTCACTCCGGGGATTCTTCCAACATGTGCATTCTTCTTCTTTCCTCATGTGCCCATGTAGACTGCAGATATTTTTTCTCGATGCTGTACGGCGTGGCTGGGTGGCCCGTGTCTAAAAATAGAGCTGCAGTTAGCGAGCAGGTCTTGGACAACTTTATGAGTTTAAAGCGGACCATGTTAATAGATTTGGCGAGCCCGGAATAGCATGACGTGGCTGTGGCGGCATCCTCGGCGGCATCGTATGTTGCAGCAACTGCCGTATCGGACGTCCGTGTCGCCACAGTTCACTCTAGATGGCCTGCATCTGTCCAGTTGTCAGATGAGTTTGTACGAGGGGCAATAATTTCAGGGGCCGCTGTTCCGTTTGGGGCAGTTGCAGCATTGTGGAGCGGGAAGTTGCAGTCCGATTAGGCAGGTGTAGATGGCAGTTCAAAAATAGCAAAATAGTCAAATAGCAAAGCAGCAAAATATAGCCCATTTTTCTGCAGAGATTTCCTCTCGCAAATTAAAAACGCCATGCCGTGAGATGCTATTAAAAGCTGATTCTTTCGCACCTTGATTCGTCTTGAGTTCAGATCCAATGAAGATCTTAAAAAAACGAGGCTCAATCGGCTCGGGAACAGGTGAGGCTCGGAAAAAAATGATTGCCCTGGCAAAACATGACCTCACCATACAGTTCGACTCCGTGGAAATACATCCCTGGTGGTCATATTTTTAACCTGCCTCCAAAATCAAGACGGCATCATGCTAAACCCACCTTTGCCCACCACTAAGGTCCACCCTTCAGAATGCCCCGATTACCTCTTCACTGTACCTCTTTGACGTGCGCCTTCTACCGCTACCGTATAAATAGTCCAGTCATTAGACCACGCTTGCTGTCAGAAGCCGAAAGAGAAGGCTATGACGTTTTCGTGGCTATTGTATGCTTGTGTCATTGGCGGTCGTATAATTAGTGACATCGTAATCCCCAATCCAGCGTATCCTCCCATGTTATCCACCCTTATCCACGGTTTACCCCAACCCCTGCTATCCCTAATCCACGAAACAATAATCACTAATCCATTATAATTCCTATCCAACCCACTCATCAAAAAAATATCCCATAATCCGCCCCTAATCCTACCCCTAATCCTCAAACCCCAACCCCCGAAGCCCCTAATCCCAAACCCCTAGCCGGATCCGTCCTTTAGCACCGCAAAGCTAATCATAAACAATGGCTTTGTTGTACAGCATATGCATCTGCCCATATGTCAAACGTGCCAATATAGGCTAGCCCAGCAGTAATATAAAGAAGTCCGTTTTTCATAATTAGTTGCTGAGCTATACTAGACCTTTTTTAGGAATAAAACCGCTGCAGATTTACAGTGTCATATGGTGTATCATTTTACAGCCAGAGTTCTCTCTCAAAACATTTTAAACGGTTAGATCATATTACATGCAAGACAACCCCAAAATTAGAAGTAATTACACAAATTATTGAATAAATTTTGTCATATTAGTCACCAAACTACCAGTACTGTAGAGTCCATTAATCATTGTGTTTATTACTTTAGTCCATTGATAATCTGTGTTTTTTTCAATGTGTTTTTTTCAGATGTTTTGTACAAGCAAGCTTGTGTCTATTCACTCTCTATTGTGTATCCTAGCAACAGCGTGCACCCCAATATTAGTCTACTCTTTTTAATATTAATTTACAAAACATCTAATCTTGTTCGTTTACCCTCCATTTGCTTGTCTGCTCAACCACTTCACGATTTTTGCGGACTGACGTCACGTCGTCTATTCAGGTATTTGCAGTAATACGACATTGTCTTTGTGGTGGCCTCGATACCCAAGTTTGTGAGATGATTTCGTTCTCTTCTTTTACACACCAACAGAGTGATACCCAGTATTAACACAGACACAGATACAGATACAGACAACAGACACATACAGAGAGATAACAGATACAAACGATACCCATTTGATACCAAATCGCGACAGAGGAACGGTGAATACAAAACCGGTGGTGATCGAAGATCCGCTACAACTGGTTCAGCTGATTCATTGTTATCACAGATTCTCTGATACTCTTCTTGAGACCCATTTACTATTGATACCGTTGTCAATACTTGATACTTCCACAGATACAATCGTTGGTTCATTGATACCCTTCATTTCACAATGCCATCACCACTACGAATGATCAACAGAGAAGGCGGACCGGCCAAAAGAGGTCTAGTAACCACATCCTACTACTCTCCAGGCGATATCATCTGTTCGTTTGAGCCGTCCGTCAATGTTCCTCTTTCTGGACGTCTTCTTACCGCAGGAAATATCAATGGAACCATCGAAGTCGAGCAGGAGTCCCATCTAGACCCAACCACAGGCGTATGTGCTTTTTGTCTGGGAACCTACCCTGCCCGACAAATCACCGTATGTCCCGGGTGCAAACTCATGTCGTATTGCTCTCCGATATGTTTAGAGGCCGATGCACTGCATGAACCCGAGTGCACTGACGTTTGTGGGCCCCAGAGATTGATCATGTCGGGGTTTCTGCGTGCTCTGTATCGAATATTGTGTTTGGCAGAGCAGCCTCGACCCCATCACACTTATGCTCAGTTGACCCACCATACCCAGGATACCTCCTGGCCTGCTCTGGATACCCTTCGAATGGCAGCAGAGTCTCTGGTGACTAGAAACGCCGCGCGAGGTCACTCGCTGGAACAGATTGTCGAATACGCAGGCATGCTCTTCATTAACCAGTATACTCGATGCGATGACTTGGGCCGTCAGGGAGGGTACATTTTTGACCCCACGCTTGCCCTGATCAACCACAGTTGCGTACCCAATGCGTATCTGCTTTTCCGTGGTAGAAAGGTCCACTTGGTATGTTGGAAACCCATTAGCGATGGCGAAGAGGTGTTTTTATCATACTCTCGATTTATGCATCCGACACCAGAGCGACGCACCCTGCTGTACATGCATTTCCGTTTCTGGTGCGAGTGTCCCGGGTGTGTTTCGCAGGAGCTCGAGTACCCATTTAGCCATGTTGTGTGTACTCAGTGTGGCACAGGGGTTAACCGAGACCCCTTCTCGTTGCTGAACCCTCCTACCATGGACCAGTGTCTTCGGAATCTGATGGATGGAGTCACTGAAGCCATTGTGATTCGAAACTCGGTCGAGCTCTTACCCTCGGCTCGTTTGTTGGTTTGTGAGTGTGACAACAATGTGTCTGGAGACATTACCCAGGCTCTTCTGACTCTGTGCACTCATTCGGTTGAGTTTCATGACGCTCCCAACTTCAAGCAGCTTCTGGGGATGGTTCTAGCCCATATTTGCACTTTGGAGGGTGCAGAGAATTCCAACAAGTGCATGGCGATTGTCAATGAGGTTACTTCGTCCAAGATTTTGACCATGCAGCTTTGTTTGCGGCTCATGGCCCAGACCCAGATACTGCCCGTGGATTCGCACATTATGACGTTTTTGGTGACACTTCGTAATCTACATCAGCAACAGGATGAGGCCGAGATTCCCGACTCGGAGCGATTGCCTCATTTGAAGTCCACGATTGCGTTGGCATTCCTGGAGGCTCTTGTCGAGTTGCGATACTGTCGGGTTCAGCAGTCGTCGTACAATCCTGTTGTTTCCATCAGTCTGTTCATGTTGGGCAACTACATGCGGATATTGGCCGGCGATGTTGCCAAGTCCAATGAGATTTTCTTTTCCGATGACGATTTGCAGTCGGTAATTAATCTCACATATGCCTTTTTCCAGGCTGCCCACGAGAATCTCAGTTTCACCCATCCCGGCAGTCAGTACATTGAGCAGACTATGATTTGTGGAGAACTTGTCCGAAAAGACCATGAGGATTTGGACATTGAGGAGAATCTCATTGTGAGCAAGTTTGGGCTTGATCATGATTTGTCTGTCATGTGTGGATTTCTCTATGAATACTTGGGGCATGATGGGCTTCTTGGGGATGGATCTTTCCCGCAGACCATCCATATTCTTGATGTCTCCTCTGAGGTGGAGATGATCAAGACCAAGTTGGAGTTTTGGTACCGTCCTGTAGTTTCTCCGGTCACCATCTGAGAGGCAAGGGAACTTGTTGATATTGCTGAGGGTGTAATAATATATAAAATACATAGTAAGTAGAATACATGCGTTAGTACTAAACATCGTTGAGGGCGACGGAAAGCGCACCTTTATGATGGCCGCTGTATTGTCTGATGATTTGGCCCGACGCCAGCTCCCACAGTCTCACGTAGTGGTCCGAAGATGCCGTGACCAGATATGCTGAGTCTGCACTAAAAGCACAGTCCCACACCCATCGTTGGTGGCCCGTGAGCGTCGTTTCCAGCGAAAAGCCGTTTTTGATGGACCAGATCCGAGCCGTGTTGTCTGCGGAGCATGTGGCCAGATGTTTCACGTCTGGGGACAGTAGTACCTTGGTGATGTACTTTGAGTGTGATCGGAACTTGGTGATGGGGTGCAGCGAGGTCACATCACGTGTATTGTGCATTTTCCACACATAACAGTTACCCTTGTTGTTTCCAGCCACCAGCATGGATCCATCGGAAGCCACCGACACTGATCGAACAGGCACATCTTCCTCGGGAATCAGTTGATGCGTGCATGTGTTTTCGCCCAGATCCCAGATTCGAATGTTACCCTCCTGATCGCACGAAATGATCTCTCCCTGGTTGGGATGGATCACCACATCGTTAACGGGACATCGATGCTTGTAGTTTCGCTGAACGGTGGCTGTACGCATATCCCACACCTTGACAGTGCCATCCTCCGAAGAAGT
This sequence comes from Yarrowia hollandica, assembly GCA_900519065.1. NCBI lineage: Eukaryota > Fungi > Ascomycota > Dipodascomycetes > Dipodascales > Yarrowia > Yarrowia hollandica. Next base: position 842,312 of record ULGV01000003.1, on the reverse strand, counting down.
GACCATCCACTTGCCATCGTACTGAAATGCCAACGCCGTAACATTGCCAGTGTGTCCTTCAAATGTCATCACAGCTTTGGGGTTGTTGGACCGAATGTCGTACAACCGAACCGTGTTTCCGCCTGCTGCGGCCAAATACCGCTTGTCCGGCGTTATCGCCAGCCGGTTGACCTGTGAATCCGGATGCTGGATGGTTCGTGAACAAATACCACTGAGAGCTTCCCAGAACTTGATTGTGTTATCATAACTCGACGAACACAGAATCACCGACATGTCCGACTCTGCAGCTGCTGCTTGTTGCTGGGGCTGCACCTGCCCTTGGGGCTGAGGCGGCTGTGATGCTTGTGTTTCCGAACCCATTTGACCAAGTGATGTTGGTTGATACCGGGCCTTGTATTATCAACGGCATATTGGGAGAATGGTCACGTGATAGATATGAGAACTTTATGTGGGCCCCCTCAGCTCAGCTCAGCTCAGAACGACCCTAACCTGATGTATCCTAGTTGAGTACCTACCCTAATCTGATTACTAATCTGGATTATCTTGCTACTTGCACCCCAAACCTGGCACTTCAGCCCCAACTCGTCAATTCGTGTGCGCACTGTAAATATCATGTACCGGTAATCAACTGTGTACGTCATCAACACCACCACACATCAGTATGCCCTAACCTTATCACCCCAACCCACATTGCCCACTCGGGCCGCAACCCTAACCCTAATCTCAATCATCTCCATTTCCTTCAATTGAGCTGAATGGTTCTCTTTTCTTACAGTCTACCATCGTCAATATCTTTTTAATACCCTCAACATCCGTATGTCGCTCTTTTTTCACTCTGCATTGCAGTGCACATGAAATATACAGCAATGCCCTGGTGCCTGCAACAAAAAGTGTGTTAGTGAGTGATCCATCGACATGTGAAGACAACTGAAGTCATGTGATGGAGTTGATTAGTCATTATAATTTCGAGAGTGTTCTTTAAAGTTCCTTACAATTTTTGTTATAAAGAGGCTGGTTTTTCTTTTTAATCCATTGGATTCCTTTTCCATCTTTTTCATCTCAGTCATTTTCAGTCAGTCGGTCGCTGTACCCGCACTGTCTGGTGCCCTCAAAATAAGGTTTTATATGGTCCCAAATGCAACCTTATCGCGGCGAAGATGCTGGAAGGTTCACAACCAATCTCGAAGGCTCTAGAAGAGCAGGTATTGAATTAGCTCTGAGCAATACTTAAGGCGCAACGCAACCATCTTTTTTTGCCCTTTTCTCGACACGTCAACGACACAAAAAGACATCTACATTTCACACAACCCATTTGACACAAAGACACAATGGTGAAAGAAACAAAGCTATACGACGATCTCGGAGTGTCTTCGGGCGCCACCGACGCCGATATCAAAAAGGGCTACCGAAAGGCCGCTCTCAAGTACCATCCTGACAAGCCTGGAGGAAACGAAGAAAAGTTCAAGCAGATTTCCGAGGCCTACGACATTCTGTCTGACAAGGAAAAGCGAGAACTGTACGATCAGTATGGTCTAGAGGCTGCTCGAAAGGGCGGAGTTCCCATGCCCGAGCCCGGGCAGGGAGGTGGTGGGTTTCCAGGCGGAGCCGGAGGGTTTCCAGGCGGCGCAGGAGGGTTTCCAGGAGGCGGATTCTCTTCTGGCGGAGGCGGTGGAGGCCCTCAGACTTTCCACTTCTCTTCTGGTGGCGGTGGTCCGGGTGGCTTCAGCGGTTTCTCGTCTGGTGACGCCTTCAACATCTTCAACTCCTTCGGACAACAGGGAGGATTCGACGACGAGGGAGAGGACTACGGAGGATTCGCAAACCTCTTTGGTGGACGTGCTGGCCGCCGTGCAGGAGGCATGGGTGGCGGCATGGGCGGTATGGGAGGCATGCCAGGCGGAATGCCCCGACAACGGGCCCGATCGCCCGAGCGAACACAGGTGACCGTGAAGATGCCCGTGTCCCTGGAGGATCTGTGCACTGGAGCCACAAAGAAGATGAAGATCACCCGAAAGGGTCCCAGCGGTCAGCCTGAGGAGAAGGTTTTGACCGTCAACATCAAGCCTGGCTGGAAGGCCGGCACCAAGCTCACATTTGCTGGTGAGGGAGATACTCAGCCCAACGGCGGCCAGCAGGACGTGGTGTTTGTGATTGAGCAGAAGCCCAATGCTACTTTCACCCGAGACGGCGACGATCTCAAGATGAGCATCAAGCTGTCGCTTAAGGAGGCTCTCTGTGGCTTCACCAAGATCATCGAGACCCTGGAGGGCAAGAAGCTCAAGATTGAGCAGCGACTGCCCATCAACCCCGGTCACATTATCACTTACCCCAACTACGGAATGCCCATTTCCAAGAAGCCTGGAGAACGAGGTCAGTTGATTATCACAATCAAGGTGGACTTCCCCAGCTCGTTGACCGACGCCCAGCGAAAGGCCATTGAGGAGAACTTTTAGACTAACTGCATGAGGGAAGGCGATTCCAAGTGTCGCCGACCAGGATGACAAAGGCAATGAAGGAAATGTTGCCGACAGGTATATATAACGAAGACAAGATGGTTTGTCGATAATAAATTAATGACTTAGACTAGGCAATGCTATGCGTTGCAGATCGTAGTTAGACAATGATGAACCGTTTGTCGTCTTACTCGTAATTAGAGCACTGTTTCCAACTAAATAATAAATGATGAAATTGACTCTGACAGATGAGATCTGACAGGTGTCAAAAGAGGTTTGACAGGTGACAGGTGGTTGAAACGAGATACGGTATTTTACAATGTGGTTTGGTTGATTAGGGCTGTCTTGTAGGCCCATTTTATTTGATTGTATATCGTGCCATTTTGTTAGTTACAGTACTGTAATATCGTGCTCTATCCGTTTCTTAATGGAAGCCAAATTTGACTTGGCTACTAGGTGTGGGAAAACAAGGAGACCGAAAAACGGGGTTAGGGAAGGTGTACAGGTGTGGTTTTTTGACAGTCGTTTATTCACCGTCAATTGAGCTGTTTCGTGCATTTAATTATCGGCTATGTCTACTGCCATCAGGGCATCGTCGTTGCATGACAGCAAGCTAAACTTTGGGTAATTATAGTGCCGGAGATGGTGTACAACAGACAGATGCGAATAGCGCTGATATTATGGCAGCATACAAGTACGAGTAGAGCGTTTAGGTAGGGGTGGCAAAATGAGCTGTATCAGAAATTCTGAACTTGTTGGAGAAAATGGAAGGTCGTGGAACGTTGTGGAACGTTTACCATCAACGAGGATCCGTGGACTTCAGGAACATGGTAAGTCGAGCTAAAGAAGTTAATGGTGTTCTGGAGTGCCCGACGTCAAACATTGTGGTACCAGTATCGGTACCTGGTAGCTGTAGTTCTGTTGGCTGATTTATATCTCCTATCACTTTACCAATCAAGATCATCTCTCTCCATTTGACACTTCATTGCATAGCTTTGTACGATCTCGTGATTGGGCTCATGACTGTTATCCACCATAGCTACAAGTTCTAACATATACATGCCGTATGAAGAAAACATCCTCCGTACAGGGCAACGGTCAATTATATCTCTTCTTCCTTTGTTAGCTGGGTCGAGAAGGTCCTCACACTACTGTACCGGTAGTCGGTCATCGTCAGCAAACGTCAGCAAAACGACCACATGAGTATCCTGTAAGTACACATCTGTAATAATCTCGTACGGTAATCGATCGATACTGCACTTGTAGCATAGAAATGTTCATTTGTCACACTCCATTTCATATCTACCGGTACTGTGGAATACAATGATACACTGAGTACAATACGTACTGTACTCGTAAAGTCGCCCCTTGAGGCTATTCGGAACCAAATAATAACATAATTTACATGCAGACACTAATCCTTGCTCTTCTTCTTCTTCTTCTTCTTCTCGCCCTCGTCGTCGGAGTCCTCGGCCTTTCGCTTCTTCTCCTTCTTCTCCTTCTTTTCCTTCTTTTCCTTCTTCTCCTTCTTTTCCTTCTTTTCCTTCTTCTTCTCCTTCTTGTCCTCCTCCTCGTCATCGGAGTCAGCGGCCATAGAGACATCAGCCTCAACCTCAACCTTGGTCTCCTTGGGAGCCTCAACCTTGGTCTCGGTAACGGCAGCAACGGGCTTGACAACGGGCTCGTCCTCGGTGTGGTCAACGTAGCTCTTCTTCCAGTCGGAAGGAGTGCTCTCGTTGGGTCGGCCAAACTTGTCGAGCTTGCCGTCGGCCTTGAGCTTCTTCTTCTCGGTGGCAACGGGTCCCAATCCCCATCGTCGAGGGTAGGTATCTCTCTCCATGATGCATCGCTTGATTCGAGAAACGACGCCGTGGTCGCAAGAGGCAAGGTCCACGGTGGTCATCTGGGCAATACCCAGGGCAATGGCCTCACCCTTGGTGGTGATGAGCACAATCTCGTCCTCGAGCTCAATGCCCTCCTCGTATCGGAGAACACCGGGGAGCATGAGCTTGGCACCGTAACAGATGGAGTTGACGGCGGAGTCCTTGACCACAATTCGCTTGTAGCCGAGCAGCAGAGACTCCAGAGGTCGGATGCATCGTCGCAGGTACGACTCGTCCTTGGTGTTGTCGTAGAGCCACTGGGCATCGAGAATGTCGTGCAGGGTGACCATGCCGTCGTTCTCGTCGAGGGCACCGGATCGCACTCGTCGCAGCTCCTGCATGTGGCCTCCAACGCCGAGAAGCATACCCAGATGCACACACAGAGTTCGCATGTAGGTACCGGCCTCACAGGAGGCCCAGAAAACACCGAGGTGTCGGTCGTTGTCAAACTCGAGCAGCTTGGAGTCGTAGATGGTTCGCACTCGCAGCTGTCGCTTGACGGCGGAAATGAGAGGGGGTCGCTGGAACAGAGCTCCGGTCAGGTTCTCCAGACCTCGAGCCATCTCCTTCTCGTCCTCAAGAGCGTCGTGGAGTCGCACGATACACACGTACTCCTTTCCGGCACCCTGCTGGGACTTGACCAGTCGGGTGGCTCGGTCGATGCAGACAATCAGACATCCGGTAACCTTGGGATCCAGGGTACCAGAGTGACCGGTCTTCTCGCATCGCAGAATTCGCTTGATCCAGGCAACAACCTCGTGGGAAGAGGGGTTGGAGGGCTTGTCAAGGTTGATGACACCGGAGGCAATGTAAGACTTGAGGTCTCGCTTGAGAGGAGAGCAGCCGGTGGGGATGGGGGTGTAGTGGCCGGAACGGACAAGCAGCTTGTCGTAGTTCTTCAACAGAAGAGGCCACTCAGAAGTATCGGCCGAGGGGCCAACATTCTCGGGCTTGATGAGATAGTCGGTTTGTTCCTGAACAACAGCAGACATGTCGAGAGTGTTGCTTGTCGATATGTAGGAGAAGCTCCAATGTGAGTTTCAATTTTTTTTCACTGCGCAGAATTTTTGTACTTTGAGTTTGGATTAGGGCTTACGCAGTCGGGATGGAGTCCCTCTCTTTTGGGGTTTGGAGGGTTAGGGTATGCGGTTAGGGCTTGAGATAGGGCGGGATGAGTGTTGTTTGTGGGGATACTGGGTGGGTGATGAGGTGGGTTGGTTTGTTGACTGTGTTCGAAGGGGGTGCTTTTTTGAAGTGCCTCTTTATTTGCCACATTTTTTTAAGGGCAAGTTTTCACCCTCTGAAATATGGGCTTTAATTTGGGGTTATATACTTGGGCAAGTGAGTGGGTCATGTGGTCAACTGTTACACGGATGATGTTGTGGGTGGCGGGAGGATTTGATATATAAGTGGTGCATAGATCCCAGAAACAAACACCCCATCTAAGTAACGAAAACCGTTCTGTGTCGATGATTTTTAATGAGTCCGATTCTATCAATATGGCTGCTCGGGAATTAAGGTTTGTCAGACGATACAAGAGCGGTTACGACTTTTGCGACACCTGTAATACGATCAAAAACAACGGAAACGAAGAGTAATTCTGTCGATTACGTTAAAAAAGCCACTATAAAAACACTGTCAAATTTATGTCTTTATAGAGCAGCTACCTAGTGTTTTATTTTACTCCCCATTCTCATGGTGTAAAGCTAAACGGAAAAAAAAAAGGAAAAAGTTCAACGGTGATAAGTAATGATCAAAGAAATATATTGTATGTGGACAAGGTGGTATAAGGGCATTTTCTCGACAAAATCAACTGGAGGAACATATATTACTAAAAACTTTTCACCTGGAAAGTTTTTATGTCGTTTTGTACCCAAACCAAAGTAATACACACCATACAAATGTTTAGATTAGCTCAGTAGATTCTCCCGGTCCGGATGATCATTTTGATATACTGAAAAGCCTATTTTGCTGTACGGTATCTCCCGATGTTAGTCAGCTGGAGAAACCTACATGTTGGATGCAAGGGTTGTTTAGAAGTGGTAGTAGTTTCAGATTTTGTATGTGGCCAGGGTGAAATAAAGATGCTGAGATCAAAGAAGGGTCAGATGGGAGAGAATATTAGTTTTAAATGCTCATAACCCGTGGAAACACGACAGGCAGGGTACTGGTGAGAGTAGTTGAGTATTTGTTGGAAGATGAAAAATAGTTGGAAAGTTTGTTAAGGAAATGGGCTGGAATAGGAGACTGGAAGTGTCCAATAAAAACAGTATCAGAATGTCAAATATGAAATCGGAAGATAGAAAAGTCATCAAAATCATGTGAATATTACTCACAGACACTCCTTTCACCTCCACCTTGTCAACTCATACAACTGACACACCCTTGTTCAGTTGAGGGGTAAAGACACTATCCCCCCTTAACAATACACTGAAGAATGCAATAGAAGACTCACCATCCAATAACACCTAATCATTTCATTAGTCATCTTCTAACCATCTTCTGCAGATGGTACGTACTACCCTGGTACAGCACCGTGCCCTGGTAGGGCTCTCGTACACTCCTATTGCATACTTGCCTTTCGTTTCTTTCTCTAATTCAACATTCCCAACTCTTTCTTATTGTAGCTGCAACAACGGTCCTTAACCCTGATAATCATACGATCGAACAACAACTCTTCATTCTCTTCACATATGCTTTAATGACAATAACACACCTTCCAGGCCATTTTCACCACCCCCGTCGGAGTCCGAAACCCGCGTTGCAGCGCAGCCCATCGCCTCCTCCTTCTTCTTCCACACGACCTCTCACCTGCATCTCCAGTGGTGCCGTTCGTGCAACTAAATGTTAGAGTTTGATCCGAAAGCTGCCTCCGGCTAGCTTCTTCCGTAGACCTCTCCTCTTCTCCTACTCCTCATCTACAGCCATGACCAACCAGTACCCCGCCAAGGAACACGCTCTCAAGGCTGCCAACCATCTCAAGGCCGCCAACGCCTCCACCGACGATCTGTGGTACATCGAGGCCTCCAAGACCACCCTGTGGCCCCATTCGGACCAGACCGTGCCTCTCAGACAACACCGGTACTTTTACTACCTGACTGGGTACGAGGCTCCCGATGCCGTGGTCACCTACTGCGCCAAGAACGACAAGATCACCCTGTACATTCCCGAGATCGACGATGAGGAGGTCATGTGGTCCGGCCTGCCTCTGTCTCCCGAACAGATTCGAGAGGTGTCCGATGTGGACGAAATCAAGTACATGAACCACCTGGAGGACGATGTCAAGGATAAGAAACTCATCAGTGTGGAGAGCTACGACAAGCGAAGTGCCGTGACCGTTTCTCAGCCCCTGCTGGACGCTCTGGACGAAGCTAGAGCCATCAAGGACTCCCATGAACTGGCCCTCATGCGACACGCCTCCAAGATCACCGACAACTCGCATCTGGCCGTCATGTCTGCTCTGCCTATCGAGAAGAACGAGGGCCATATTCATGCCGAGTTCATCTACCATTCCATCCGACAGGGCTCCAAAAACCAGTCGTACGACCCCATCTGTTGCGCTGGAACTTCCGCAGGCACTCTGCACTACGTCAAGAACGACCTGCCCCTTGACGAAAAGCTGCTGGTGCTGATCGACGCTGGAGCCGAGTGGAAAAACTACGCCTCGGACGTGACCCGATGCTTCCCCATCTCCGGAGAATGGACCAAGGAGTGCAGAGACATCTACGAGGCGGTGCTGGACATCCAGAACCAGTGCATTGAGAAGGTCAAGCCCGGTGTCAACTACGAGGATCTGCACCGAGACGCCCACCGAATCCTCATTCGACATTTGATGCGACTCGGCATCTTCACCAACGGTACTGAAGATGAGATTTTCGACTCTCGAGTCTCCTGTGGATTCTTCCCTCACGGACTCGGCCACATGCTCGGAATGGACACCCACGATACCGCCGGACGACCCAACTACGAGGACAAGGACCCCATGTACCGATACCTGCGTCTGCGACGAACTCTCAAGGAGAACATGGTGCTCACCATCGAGCCCGGATGCTACTTCAACAAGTACCTGCTGGACCACTTTATCGAGCCCGAGCAGGAGAAGTTCCTGGACCGAGCTGTGCTGGATAAGTACTGGACTGTGGGAGGTGTTCGAATCGAGGATGACATTCTCGTCACCAAGGACGGCTACGAGAACTTCACCAAGATGACCAAGGATCCCGAAGAGGTGGCTAAGATTGTCAAGGACGGTATTGCCAAGGGACGAAAGCATTTCCACTGTGTTGTTTAGATATAGTCAGTGCGACTGTACTTGATGGCGGTGATATTAGTAAAATAATAATGAATAATCATAACCAAATGAGCGTAAGACCGCTAGTTTATAGGATAGTTGAGCATCTACTCAAGACAATTCTCATAATGTTACTCTAAATGCGTGTGATTGTCCCAGGACTGAGGGCCCCAGGGTTGTTAGCTCTTGTGTCCTCCCCTAAGCCTCACTGTCAATGTGCCGCAAGGCCTCCTCTATAGAATTGTAGTAAACGGCGTTATCGTCCGCCACCAGTTTGCTAATGCCCGACTTTTCCAACAGCTGTCGAATCTTGTGGTCGTTGGGCACCCGGGTGAAGTACACCTCCAGACCCCGGTCCTTGTATCGCGACACGATTTCCATGAGAATCTGGGCCGCGGAAACGTCGATTTCGGTCATGCCGTTGAGATCGAAAATGACAAACTGCGTCATATCGTCGCCCCGGATTCGAGGGTGCGAGGGGTGCACCTTCATGGATCCGTACAGCTCCAGACGGCCCAGACGGGTTCGTAGATCGCCAGTGTTAGCGAACGTCAGGGGCTCGGGGATCTTGACAATCAGACATCCATGGATATCCTCAAGCTCCGAGATGGTACCGTCTTCATTGTCCAGACTGAGATCGGCGTTGAAAAACTCGTTGGTACCGGGCTTTCGAGCCAGAATCTGGATTCGAGGCCGGGTAGCATGGTGGATGACTCGCACAACAGAAAGACCCACTCCAACGGCAATTCCGGTCTCGACGGACCAGAAAATGGTCGTGGACAGCGTCAGAAACAGCGTAAACAGCTCCTGGTAGCCGCCAACCTTCCAGTAAAAGGCGATATCTCCAGGAGCCTCTTCCAGCAGAGAAAGACCAACAACGGTGATAACAGCAGAAAGCACACACGAGGGTAGATAGAAAAAGTAGGGCATCAGGTAGGCCGTGCACAGCATGGTGATGACGGCCAGCACGGCAGACGACATTTGTGTCGTAGCTCCTGAAAGCGCATTGATTTTTGATCGTCCGTAGCCTCCAAACGCAGGAAGAGCGCAGAAGAGCGAACCAAAGAAGTTGCACAGACCCAGAGCAACCAGTTCTCGGTTGGTAGAGACGGCCACGTCAAAAGTGGTGCCGAGAGACTTGGCGGCGATGGTGGACTCGAAAAATCCAAGCACCGCCAGAATGAAGGAGGCCGAAAAGGTGGCCTTGAAGTCCGTCCACGTGCTGGGAGTCAAAGGGAACCGCAAATGCAGTTTTCCAGGCTTGATTTTGCCCAGAACAAGTACTCCTTCTCGGTCCCAATCGAACACGTCTGTTAGAACAGTGCAGACTACAACCACAATGAGAATCTCGGGGACGAAAAGCACCCAGGAGATTTTCTCACGCAGCTGCTTTTTCATTCGTCGTAGAATCACCAGAACAACAAGTGCAGAGAGACCAATGGCCGCGGTGAGTTTATGGGCCTGATGCCAGTGGGTGATGATGAAAATGAGCTTGGAAAAGGTGGTTTCGTTGTTAGGCGACAGCTCGGCAAACAGACCGTTGAGCTTGAGAAGTCCCAGACTCTGGTCGATGCACATGACGATACCAACGGCCGAAATGAAGCCTCTGAGGAGAGCTCGAGAGAGCACCGAGTCGAGGAAACCGAACCGAACAAGACCTGCAAACAGCAGAATTGCGCCTGTGGCTCCAGCAATGATTCCGTTGGCCTCAATTGGTTTAATGACGCCATCATTGTCTGGATGGAGGTACGGCTTGAGGGCGTGGCCCACAACCAGAGAGATGGCAGCCTCAGGTCCCACGATCATTTGGGGCACCGATCCAAAGATTGAGTACACCAATGGTGGAATTGCGAGCGCATAGAGACCCGCAACGGCCGGCAGGTGCGCTAAAGACGTGGCATACGACATTGACAGAGGGATCTGGAATGATGCCAGAGACACACCTGCACAAAAGTCGCCCCAGAACTTGGTGGCGGTGTAATGGGGGATCCATTCCATTGCGGGGATGTAGTAGGCCCAGTACGACTTCATTCTGGGTCGCAGGGCCTTGGGGGTAGGCGGAGGCACAAGTCTATGGTAGTCGTCATCGTGGCTGGCGGCAGAAGAAGAGGCCGGCTTAACGGAGTTGCTGGAAATGTGTCTGATGAGGTTGGGGCGTAAGGTCGGGGTTCCTGGCCGGGGCGGAGTGCCTGGCTCGGAGATGGTCACCTTGTGCAACAACGGTGTGTTCTCACCGGTCATGTTGTGGGGTGTTTGGTGTTTGGTGTGGGGTGATGTGGGGGCGAGAGCAAGAGTGAGATTACAGGGTGGGGGGCTGAAAAAGAGGTTTGGAAAGGGATGTGTAGGGTGGAGAGATCACGTGACCCAAAATGTGCCGAGAAGCCTTTCAAATGTGTCTTATTTCCTCTCAGCAGGTTGCAATTGCTAAGCAAGGGTTATGAAGAAACGTGTCGCCTATGCTGCACGACACTGTACGACTCCAGCCTCTAGGTTTGATAGCAAGACATTTTGGCTTTTTTTGCATAGGGGTGTGATGCGTGGAGAGAGGGAAGTAATTGGGGTTGAAAAAGGGGGGGGGGGGGGGG
>ULGV01000003.1:690885-830541 GCA_900519065.1 Yarrowia hollandica | reverse complement strand
AGGGGGGATAAGGCTTTGAGTTTATATAATTATATATATAAGTTTAATATAATAAAACCTTTAATTTAACGGTAAAATACATAATTGATAATTATGATACGTCAGGTTCGACTCCTACAAGGTTTAATTAAGGATATTTGGCTGAGCGGTTGAAAGCATGATATTTGAGCTATCATATATAATATTTTATATCGAGAGTTCGAATCTCTCAGTATCCGAATATTTTTATTATCCCCTTAATCCCTTGGACCTAAAAGGGTGGGGGGTAGAAAAGGGAGTGTAGAAGAGGAATGGGGCTGGAGTTTGTGTAATACGAGAGTTGCTCTTGAACCCATCGCTGTCAATGTTTATAAGCCCTTCCTCTGGTCACACCAAGGTAATACCTCAGAGGTCAGCTAGACTTGTATCTTCTTCTAATGGTGATAGTTTCCGCTCCCGAGTTTAAAAGAGTATTTTTACAGACTTTACAAGGAGAGAGAGATTTAGTGGATGCAAGTGGAACCGTATGGGACGGGGGCGAGGGAGTTGTTGGAGAGGATTCCGAAGGCGTGGGGCTCGTAATTGTGCTAAATCTAAGTCATCTTGTTCGTCGTCTCGTGCATGCATTTTTCACCCTTTTCTTCGTATTGCTGCTCGATCGAGGGGTGAAGATCTATTTTAACAAACAAGGTGCCAAGGTGAAAGTTGCATGACAAAGGTGTGGTTTCAGGTGACTAGAGAGAGGGTGAAATAAGAGGGAGACAAGACGCCATTACGTCATTGAGGGTGTGGTTGTCAACTAACGAGATGCACAACGATGCTGTCTTGCAGAATCTGTGGCTTGGGAAATGCAGTCATTAGTCGGAACAAATAGACAGAGTGTGAGTGGAGGATGGTGGTTGAAACTGCCCCAAAAGACGAGATTACACATTGAAGATGAAACGTGATTGTACTGACACATCTACAGTGTCGTGCAATATCGTACGGTATGTACAGTGGGTAGCGTATCGTACTCTCAGTGATGACACGCCCCAAAATACCTCTGTAACGACAGACTAATACCATGCCTATGCAATAGCCGCCGGTATAAGATTATCCAGATGACGTCTCTGTTACGCATCAGGAGACGTTAACCACACTAAAACTATTGTTCTAGATTAGCTAATAAGGGAGCATACTTGTACTGTACTGTATCGTACTAGTGGGTATAGTACGTACCGGTGCTGTATAGATATCCACCCCGCAACCTGAATCAGTCCAACTACATCTAATTACGAATAACTGACTGTCGTGTCTCAGTGATGCGGTTTCGGTTTCGGATACTCTCGTGTCTCCTCGAGTTCTAGGGAGTAGGTGAGTGTTCATTCTGACCTTTGGGGCCATACGCCAGTTCCACTGTACGGTGCAATATCAGGGTGGCTAGTTTCATCTTCAAATTTATCTTACAGTATCGTAATTAGTCACTTTGAGATAAGAAACGTAATTATCTTACAGTAGTAACTGATAATATAACCGAAAACATCAGAGCAGATGAAATACCGTATAGATACACAGTGAATAATACTATGAAAGCCAATTGTAAACGTCATTGTAAACGTCATTGTAAACATCAATTGTCGTCTATCCAACTCACCAATTGCTGGCTGATTACATCTCATTCATTACTGCTGAAAATGTCTCATTCGTTATTACCAATTACCTGTCTCATTCGTTCCTGTCTCATTCATCAGCCTTTTTCCCCACAACTTATCGTAAGGTGATCAACTAGCCCGGCCAAGTGTTTTACAGTTTCGACTAGTTCCGCGGTATGATATCAAGTGTAGTACGATACTCAGTAATCGTTCACTTTCAGTGTACGTTAACGATTGTACGGCAACATCCCATAGTGCTCTGGTCTTCCATTCACGTGCTTGATCATTCTTCTATACGCTTGTTCAAATACACATTCTTTCGCCTCTACAATTGCAACTCACCACAACCACTCGCAATCACTCGGCTCGCTCATGATTCGGTCACTCATTCATAAACATAAATCGTTATTCATTCACTTCTACAGTCTTTCTTCATCATTCAATCATTGCGCATGGCTTGCACACTCGCAAACCATTCGCAATCATTCGCTTGGCTCATGACTCAATCATGACTTTCTTAAGCCTTAACCTTCTCGGTGAGCTCAGGGACAGCGTCGAAGAGATCAGCAACGAGACCAACGTCGGCAACCTCGAAAATGGGAGCGTCGGCGTCCTTGTTAATGGCAGCAATAACCTTGGAGTCCTTCATTCCAGCAAGATGCTGGATGGCACCGGAGATACCAACAGCAATGTAAAGCTCGGGGGCAACAACCTTACCGGTCTGGCCAACCTGCAGAGAGTTGTCAGCGAAGCCAGAGTCGACGGCGGCTCGAGAAGCTCCAACAGCAGCTCCAAGGGCATCGGCAAGAGGGAACATAATCTTGTCAAAGTTCTCCTTGTTCTTGAGACCTCGGCCTCCAGAAACAACCTTCTTGGCTCCTCCGAGATCGGGTCGCTCGGACTTGGTGAGCTCCTCGGACAGCCACTCGGACTGGGGCTCGGTGGCGGGGTCAGCAGCGTCAGAAACGGCTCCGGAACCTCCCTCGAGCTCGGCGGCGGGGAAGGCGGAGGCTCGCACGGTCAGCAGCTTGATGGGGTCGCTGGACTTGACGGTCTCAATGGCGTTACCGGCGTAGATGGGTCGAACAAAGGTGTCCTCGGACTCAATCTTGGTCACGTCGGAGATCTGGGTGGCATCGAGCAGAGCAGACACTCGGGGGAGCACGTTCTTGCCAAAGGCGGAAGAAGGAGCCACAACGTGGGTGAAACCACCGGCCTGGGTGGCAGCAGCAACGAGGTCGGCGTAGTTCTCGGGCAGACCGTGATCGTAGGCACCGGAAGAAGCAGTCAGCACCTTGGAGATACCGGCAATCTTGGCCACCTGGGAGGCCACGTCAGCAGCCTTGGAGCCGGCCACAAGAGCAGTGACATCGCCTCCGAGCTCCTTGGCAGCAGTCAGAGCGTTGAGGGTGGAGCCGGCAATGACGCCATTGCTCTGGTCAATGAGAGCCAGTGTGCTGAGAGAGTGTCGGGAAGAGGACACAAAGCCGCGGGCAAGGGTGGATCGGACCTGGTTTCGCAGAGCAAACATTTTTGTGTGGAGTTGTCAAAGTGTGTGGATTGCGTAGGAGACGTGGTGAGGTGGGATCTTGAGCTTTTTAGAGTAAACTAAAGTTTCTCCACATTGCTCCAGGTCAAGTCGGGACAAAGTCGGGGAGGTTAGGGTTGGGGATGGCGGTTGGGGGAGAGTGAGGAAGAGACGTGAAAAATGGGTAATTTGTATGACAACGTGGTGGTTTTGTGTCGTATATCGATTCACGTGATCCAACTCACCCTAGAATCCAGCTTCACTTTTACTACTACCCTCTCCCTCATGCCAAAATCAATTCCATTCTGGTCCGGACCAAACTCGGCCGAGGTACAGTTCGGCGCATAAAACTCCCTGAATGGTGCAGAAAACGCACCCTCCAACTTAGATGACTCAGCCGGAGCTCCGATTCTCGTGTTTGTGTGCATGGACGTGTGAAGGCTTGTAGGTATTTGTGTTGAATTGGCTGTTAATGAGCTGATGTAGCTGTAGTGAGCGATGTAGTTGTAGTTTGATGGTTCAGTATCAACTGCCGAGTCTAGCCGGATAACCTTGGATGATGAGACCAGTGTATAAAACCATGGACACAAAATAGTTGTACTCGTACCGTACTCGCACCGGCATAAATAGAGATATGTGAAGACGAGTGGAGAAATTGGGTCGTTTTATGAATGTCTGGTTTGTGTGGATATCCTCCAAACTGAACGGGTTTACTTGGAAAATAAACATCCTTAGTTGAGCTTCACTTCAAGAAACGTACATGTTACTTAAGATAACACGGAAATACTCTACAACACTGTAACGAGGCGAAAATGAAAGTATTTTGAATCTTTTTGAAATATGACTAATCAAAACTACAGTTAAAACAAAATGCACTCTTCCGATTCGTAATAGCTCCACCATCAGTGCCGTTATAGTGTCTCTAAAACACACTCTTGATGCATATGTTCCTGCAGAATCAGTTGCCGACAACCGAAAGATGGCGAGAAGAAATCAGCAAAAATCGGAGAAAATCGGAGAAAATTTTAAAAACTGGAGTAAAAATAGAGACAAGTGAATACAAACCAGGGCTATCAGTCTTCTTTGAAATGAAATCCTAAAGCTAAGGGAGAAATATACCCTTAATGAATCTCCCCATTAGTGTGGAGTTAAGGTTATTAATGCCTACTCATAACACCACTCAAAATAGACATAGTAATGGTCTAATAGAGATGTAATTTGTACAGTCAATTTATGAGACTATTAAAAACCTGTGGTGCAAAATTGAGCCCGTTTAGTCCACTCGAAACCACATCTTTCAGCAATGTCCAAATCTCGAGGGGGTCTCAAACCTTAGTACATTTAAGATTCCAATAGCCGATATTTAACCGACCCGTTTCCCCGGGTTTCTAAAGTGGACTGTTTTAGGCCGGTTTTGCGTCATTTGGACTGCCTTTGATTTGTCTGGAAACCTGGAGGGTTTTTGATTAGAGTGGTGGATTTTTTGTTCTCGTAGCTACATTATTGAGGGTGTAGCTACGAAAACGGTCCAACAAAGCGTATGGACAGTCACACGACTCACGATAATGTTAACAGCTGATAATATATCATCTTGGACAGACGTACAGTACGAGTAGTATGTACAGTACGATATTATACAACGAGACATTCACGAGTATTTCCCGGTAAATGCAATTACAGACAAAGCAGCGACAAAGTGGTCAAGTCGGACTGTGCGAGCTACGGGTACCTGTGGCTAACTGATGCCAGGAACCAGTGGCTAGTGTTCCACGACAGTATCGTACTGTACGATACTTACCGTAGATAATGCCCCAGGTTCGAGACTCACTTGAGTTGTTTATATTTTATTATATTGGGTGATCCATCATGTGTACGAGTAGAACGAGCCAGCTGTTCGAAGAGAAACACCCACAAACCAGACACAGCTCGGAAAGAGAAGCACTAAACGGGTGGTGCGCACTTGGTAGTACCGGTTCTGGAAATATTAGTACCGTACAGTAGCTACCACCACTGGCTCCAGTATTTAGTGCATCTTTTACGGACAGCCTAGCTAAGGATCGTAATTAGTTTTAACACTCGTGATATTCCATAAATTGCAGTGTCAGGTAGAAATATTAACAACTAAACCAAACCATAGATACCCACTAACGCCACTATCTCAAATGGCTGAGTGCATTTCCACAGTACGATACCACACAAATACCATACGTATATAAGATACCAAAGCATCCCCTCCCAGAATCATACGTTTCTGGCGAGCCCCAAAGACAGCCCCAAAAATAGCCCCATGTCTAATTCAGCCCCAAACGGGCCCCAAAGTTCCCAGGTGACGTTAAAGTGCATGATTCATGCACACTTTTCTAAACACAGTCTCAACACGCGATCCGTTAAAAGGAGACTGTCTGTTACCCAAGGGTTCCAGGTTTGCACTGATTTAAAACCCCAACACCGCCACAACCTCGACACGGACACAAACACACTCCAACAGAGACTGCTACGCAAACACACCAGCCGTAACACAGACACACACCATGGTATCCAAGCAAAAACTGGAAAAGGGAATGCTCAAGCAAATGGAGCTCTCTCAGGTGTTTGCTCCTGAGGAAATCACCGAGTTCGACTTGCCACCATCTCCAACACAGCTCGCCAAACAGGTCGGGCAAGGGTTCCCCATGGTGATCAAGAAGATGGATCTGCCGTGCTTCGAAAAGTGGAACGCGGCCTATCTCAAGGAGAAGCTAGGAGAGGATCTGGTGGTCAGTATTGCCGAAACGCCTCTTGGAAACGCAGATTCACCCTTGCGCACAAAAGACGGATCTGTGTTTGTCAAGCCGCATACTGCTGAAATGCCGTTTGGCGAATTTATCGACTCTCTCCAGGGCTCCAACGGCTTTGACAGACACAAGCCGGTGCGATACATGCAGAACCAAGATGGTTGCATGGCCACGCAGTACAAGGTGTTGATGGACGATCTTGTGGAGAATTTTGACTGGGCTGACGAGGTTCTGGGGGTTCCTGAACTGGTGAATTTGTGGGTTGGAGACACCCGAACAACATCACGACTGCATTGCGACTCGTTTGAAAATCTCTACTTGCAGGTGCGAGGTGTCAAAAAGTTCTACTTGATCCCTCCTACCGAAGTGTACTGTTTGGACGAACAGTTTCTGACTTCTGCTACCTATGTTCCTGATGGAAAGGGAGGATACGATGTGGTTGAGGACAAGGACATGCCCAAGACGCTGTTTCCCACCGCAAACCCCGCCGACGAAACTACGCACAACCCAATCTACAGAAAGCATTGCCGACCGTTTGTGGTGGAGCTGCATGAGGGAGAGGTCTTGTATATCCCCTCCCTGTGGTACCACCAGGTGCAGATTGTGGAGACGCCTGAAGACTGTGCCAACGTGAGTGTTAACTACTGGTATCCGGCCAACAGCGCCATGCCTCAGTACATGAAGCATGACTACTTGAGATACACTTCGTTGATGTTGAGGGGGTATGAGGATGAGAATTACGAGAGTGAGTAATGGCCACAAAGTGGCAGGAGGTGAAACAGACACACAGAAGGATGCATATAATTAATCGATGGTAAGGAAAAACAAGTGTGGTGTAGGTACCATACACTGTAGATATTTATTATTGTATTTAGGCTGTATCTCAGTATGAAGGAGTCATCAGCCCGTCTCTGTTCTCCGGTCGTACTTTGGTGCTCCGCACTCAAGCACTCTCTTCGACACTCTCCACCACCACCTCCGCCTCGACCCCCTTTTCCAACAAATGCTTTCCATTCGGACCATCATTCATATCAAATCTCTCCAGCCCCTTTTCCACGTTCTCCGCCAATCCTGCTTGCACGTGTCTCTTGGCCACTCTTTCCCTGGCTTTATCAAAGTTAACATCAATCCTCCATTTCTCATCCACATACTGATTGATCTGGTTCCAGGGCTCGTAATTGAGCTGTAAATACAGACCTTCAACAATGAGAATCTTGTTTTCCGATTTGACCACAAAACCCGGTCCTGGATCCTTTTTCGCATGGTCAAAAGAAGGTACCTCCACGTTGGGCTTTTCTGCCTGTAAATCAGCAACAAGCGCCACTAGAGCTGGAGAATTGAACGTGAATGGAGCGCCTCGTCGTTTATGAGCTTCAGCGGGATCATCCATCTCGTCCAGCTCTTTTCGAGTGTAATGGAATCCATCCATGGGGACTACTATACTGAGATCACTGTTGTTTTTGAGAGCGTTGATTTTGGCGGCGATTTTCCCGGCAGACGTGGTTTTGCCCGATCCGGGGATTCCAACCAGAGAAATGATCACCCGTCGCTGTTTGTGTTCATACAGAGAGATTGCTCGTTGTGCTAGCTGGTCGTAGATTGCTTCCATGGTGTTAAGATAGAGAGAGATAGAGTGTGAGTCTGCAGGTGCACGCACGAGTTACATATCAACGACAGTGTCAGAATCGGGTGGTGAAAACAGTGGAAAAAAAAGTACAAAAATAATGAACAAAGAATAGCTACTGGTACGATACTTGCACAACATTTCACAGTACGGGTACGATACTCCACACCTTTCAATGCAGTTGTTGTCCTCTCAGAATGTCATAACCTGTAACTATAGTCAAACAAACACACACCATATATAGATAAATCAACGAGCCCAAAGAAGACAAGTGAAGAATAAAAACATAATCCATTATGCCGTTACAGTACTCTTAGTACTGTAGGCAACACTTTTGCCCCATAACACCCCCAGATCACACCAGATCAGGATTTTGTATGAAGCTAAACTACACTACTAAAAAGGTCAATATACCTAATACAAAAGAATTGAACATATTAAATGACTCCAAATTTTCTTTAAAATCATCCATCCATCTTTTTACAACACTGAAACTGAACATTTCACCCGTACTTGTATCGTACCAGTAGCACCAGCTTTCTTCATACTCATATCGGTTCAAATACCTTAACTCGTTTAAAGTTCAACTGACCTCAGCACTTTTGACGGTCCATCAATCACACATTAAAACCAACAGAATGTTCTGGAAATTTGTCTCAACATAGATATTTGTCTTATATTTATTGGGTACAAAAATAAGTCCCAAATACCACATTTTGGACCTTTTACACCCACCTTTTTAGAAAATCACCTCACCCCAAACAAACTCTAAATGAACAGTGCACTTCACCAATCTTTTCTTCACCTTCTCTCAGCATCTACAACTACACGACTATGGACACATATATCACCGATCGGGGCATGGTGAACGGCGCCCTGTCGATCCACGGCATCAACCCGGCGCTGCTGATTGAGAAAATCATCCGAGAACGTATTTTCGAAACGTTATATTGGAAAGAGCTGTGTTTCGGTCTCAACGCCGCCACTCTGTGTGATCGAGCAGCTACTCTGACGGCGATTGGAGGCCAGTATGCCAACCAGAAACCCACGCCGTTTTTGTGTCTGACGTTCAAGCTTCTCCAGATCCAGCCCAGTCACGAGATCATCATGGAGTACCTGAATCAGAAGGAGTTCAAGTATCTTCGAGCGGTAGCTGCGTTTTACATTCGTCTGGCGTATGCTCCTGTGCAGATTTACACGCTGTTGGAGCCGTTGCTGGGCGACTACAGAAAACTGCGGTTCAGAAACATGGGCGGAGTGACATTGACATTTATGGATCAGTTCATTGATGATCTGTTGCATGAAGAACGAGTATGCGATATTGCGTTGCCACGGCTACCCAAACGGTTGGCCCTTGAAGATGCAGAGCAGTTGGAGCCTAGAGAACCACTTATTGATGTTAGTGATAGTGAGAGTGAGAGTGACGATGAGGACAGTGAAGAGGACGGTGAAGATGATGAAGAGGAGGAGGAGGAGGAAGATTAGAAGGAATAGCATAACGGTGTAATATATTTATTTATTAATGAATTGACAAAAAAGGATTCTATCTTAATATACTGCACATGGTACAGTCATTGTCGTAGTTATCTTACTGTCTAAACTGAGACTGATAGTGGAGCATTAGGAGATACAGAAGAGTTTCAAGGAATACAAACCACCAAGTACAAGCATATGATCTACTACTGTACGAGTACTCGTAATGTACCGAACAGCACGTCTCTATTGCAACAGATACAAGATGCCGAACTAATTAAGAGTGTCGCAGTGACTAATCGTTATTTCAATCGTATTACGTCATGGTGGTCTTCATGTCTTCATCATGTTGTGATGTTTTAGCTACGTCAACTTATATAGTTAACTTGTCCAATAATTGTAAACAAAACTTGACAACAATACAAGATAAAATTATAAGAAATCAAATACATACAAATACAAATACATTACAAAGTCATTCTTCGCATAATCTATTGGCTACTAATTTTGATTTTAGAAGTCGTCATCGGAAGAGACGTAAGCATCACCCTGCTCCTTCTTTCGCTTCATTCGCTCCTTCTTCTTCTTTCGGAGCTCGGCAGCGGAAAGCTTGGCCTTCTTCTTCTCAGACACAATCTTGTTGCCCATGGCGTCGAACTTCTCCTCCTCGTCGCCGTCCTTCTTGCCGAGTCGGGGACCGGCACCCTGTCCGGAAACCCAGTTATGGCCGGAAGGAGTCATGACACCGTCAAGCACGGCCCACACCTCCTCAGTAAGGTCCTTGGTGAACTCGGCGGAATGGGTAATGATGACAACACCACCCTCGAATCGCTTGATGGCTCGAGACAGAGCTCCAAGAGAGTCTCGGTCCAGATAGTTGGTAGGCTCATCGAGAACGATAAGATGGGGTCGCTGCCAGGTACAGGCGGCAAGCACAAGCTTGACCTTCTGTCCACCAGACAGACCTCGGATTCGAGAGTGAGAGACAAGCTCGGGCTCGAGACCAAGGAGGGCGCAGTGGGCCTCAATCTCCTTCTTGGTGAGGGGTCGGAACTGACCGGAAGCAAGGGCCTCCTTCATATCAACCTCAGCAACAAGCTTGGAGTGGGACTCCATGAGCTCGGATCGGGGGATCCAGGCGTTGTCGACGGAGCCCATGGGGATCCACTTCTCGGACTTCATGCCCAGGTTCTCTCCGAGCAGGAAAGAACACTCGTACTCGTAAGAGTTCTTGAACTTTCGTCGGGCGTGAACACCAGCAACTCGTCGGGGGGTACCCTCGATCTTGTAGATCTTGTTCATGGCAGCCTCATCGGAGTCGGTGATCTGTCGGTTGGCTCGGTCCATGGTCTCTCGATCCTCACCGGTCTGGAATCGCCACTGGATGTACTCAGAGGGAGTGGAGTCGAGATGGGAGTCGATATGGGCAAAGGCGTGCTGCTTGATGTAAGCAATTCGACAGTTTTCGTGGGCGTAGACCTCACCGGAGGTGGGGAGCAGCTCACCGGTCAGAACGTTGATAAGAGTGGACTTACCAGCACCGTTGGGTCCGATAACGGCAATTCGAGAGGACAGAGAGCACTGGAAAGAAACGTTTCGAATCTGGGGCTTGGTGGTACCGGGGTACTGGAAGGTCATGTTCTGGACCTTGACAATAGCCTTCTGCTTGGTCTTGACACCCTCAAGGAAACCGGGCTCGGGGAAAGAGAAGTTGATCTCGGAGGCGCCGAGCTCGTAGTAGGACTTGGCAGAGGGGACCTTCTTGACAAACTCGGAGAGGTTACCCTTGTACTTTCGGAGCTTGAATCGCTCGTAGTGGATAATGTACTCACAGACGTTGTCGAGGAAACCAGAGTCATGGGAGACGATGATGGAGGTGATACCACAGGTGTTGAGGTAGTTGACCAACCAAGCAACGTTGACGGTATCCAAATGGTTGGTAGGCTCATCAAGCAGCAGAATGTCGGCCTTTCGGAGGACAGCAGTGGCAAGAGCGAGCTTCATCTTCCATCCACCAGACAGAGAGGTGATGGGCATTCGGGTCATCTCGTCGGTGAACAGGAAGTCGAGCAGCTGGGTTCGGACCTCCTCCTCAGTACCGATGGACTCACCGGCGGTCTTTCGGACGTACTCAACAACGTTGGTGTCGGCGTGGGTACCGTCAATGTCGTGGTCGACGAAGACAGTTCGACACTCCTCCTGGGTGGGGAAACCCTCAACCTGACCGTTGGCAATGGCTCGCATCAGGGTGGACTTACCGGCACCGTTGGGGCCACAGAGACCGTATCGTCGGCCTCGCTTAAGTCGCAGCTGGGTTCGGTTCAGCAGAATCTTGGCACCGTAAGCAAGAGAGAACTCACAGTTACAGAGATCCTCACCCTCGTCGTCCTCCTCCTCAAAGTTGGTGGCACCGGGGATGTTGGCAATGGCCTCCTTTCGGAGAGACTCAATGACGGCTCGGGCGTCCTTCTCGGGGAGAATGGTGACCATGAAGGCAACCAGGGACTCAGCCCAGTCGGCCTCGTGGGTCAGTCGCTCGTCAATGAGGTCACCAGAGATGGCGGCAATGAACTCGGTCATGAGAGCAAACTTCTTGGAGTCAATCTTGAAGGGCTCGAGGAGCTTCTGCAGGATGGCAAGGTTGACCTTGGTGTCACCGGCAGTGGAGACCTCGGGGATCTTGTCGTCAACAATCTCACCAACTCGCTTAAGGGTGTTGAGAGCACGCAGGGTGACGTCTCGAGCCTCGGGGTCGGCAATGTTGGCGTAGTTGGCCTTGAGAGCGGGGTAAAGGGTCTCAAGGAAAGGAGCAACAACCTGGGGATCGTCGACAAGCTTACACATGTTATCGACAATGACGGCGGCCTTTCGCTTGATGGCGGTGTCTCGCTCGGCCAGACCTCGGGACAGAAGAGGGGCCATGATGGAGAGAGTGGCGGTGGTCACCTCGGAAACAAAGGTGGTGGCACCGAGAATGTGCACAGTCTCGGGGACCTCGGTGGGCTTGGAGATACAGGCAATCAGGGCGGGGATGAACTTGATGATATCCTTGTTGTCAATGGTGTCGGTGGACTTGGTGATGGTGGCGGTGGCCTGCTCCTTGACCTCCTTCTTGGTGTCCCACATGGCCTCGGAGAGGACGGGGATCAGCTCGGGCATTCGCAGGGCAACCTGGTCTCGGGCAACGGAAACCAGAATGGAAATGCACTCGAGAGCGGCAACCTTCTCGGGCCACTTGTTGGTGTTAACAAGAGACTCGATGAGCAGGGGCAGGATGAACTTGACACCTCGGGGAGTGATGCACTGAGCAATATCCTTGGCGGTCTTGGCGGCGGCCTCCTGGATCTGCTTATCCTTGTCACCGGCCTTGACGAGAACGTCGGTGATGGACTCAACAAGGTAGGGCTCCACGTTGGGGGCAACGGAAGAAGAGGTGGCCAGAGAGTTGAGCAGCTGCAGAGCGTTGAGAACGGCAGCAGAGTCCTTCTTCTGGTTCAGCTTGGCCTTGGTGGCGGCAAGCAGCTGGTTGGGCACATCGTGCTCCACAACATCGCCCTGGTTGACAAAGGTGGCAACGTTGTTGGCGGCCTCGAGTCGAGTCTCGGCGGAGTCGCTGACAGCGAGCTTCTCAAAGAGCTCGGAGAGCGTCTTGGACGTAATGGCGGCTTCCTTCTGAGCACTCATGGTCACAAGTGATGATGATGAAAGAGAAGAGAAGAATCGGAAACCGTGACGTACAAGAAGATAGTTAAAAACTTTTGGTTGCGGCTAGGGTTGCTACCCTTTTGGGACAAAATGGTAGAAAAAATTTTTCACAGACAAAGAAAGCCCGCTTGCATACTGCCAATTTAGACTTTGGGGTGCATACCTTTCTTGTGTCCCATGTAGTACATTTTATTGGAGGACCACTGTCCAGGGTAAGTGTCTTTTAAACGTGTGTGGCTATCAATTGGCACAATTGTATATATAGTCCCGAGATGCCCTTGGTCATGGCACGATTCTGGGCAATTTGTTTTCTCGCTTTACCCTGTTTTTTCGCCACCGTTTTGCCGCCGTTTCAATTGCCCTCATTTTACGCACAAGATACACACAGGAGAGGCCATGGCTTGCCAGTTGTCATTTGCCACTGGGAGGGGAGGGCAGGTGGCGAGAGGAGAAAGAGCGATATCTCGGTGTTTAGCAGGTGATAAGACAAGCGGATAGCAGCAATGGTTTGAGCACAACGAGAGCTCCACAGCCGTGTTTTTCGCTAACCGATTCACCCCTCCTATTATTCTCTACCCCTTCTATCATTTTACTCTTACAATCTTCATCCTCGGCTAACACGAGGGGGGAGGGGTGCATTAGTGAGTGTGAGTAACTGAACAAACCGTTTATAGGCCATTGAGACGAATTGGCCGGGGACTGGGGCCATTGATCCGGTTTAAACCGCCACAGTGGACTTGTAGCCACTTATCGCGTTTGTTTTATGGCTGCCCTTAGTGGTTCGCTTGATCCGTGCATGGAGCGCGATGGTCTACACGGCTGGGGTATGTACGTAGAATTGGTGTTTGTGTAATATTTTTAGCAGTGGCTCCATCATCGGCGTCTATTGGTTCTCACCCGAGCGCCCAGGAATCCCCCGCTCGCGTCTATTCACTCATTTCACACCGTTGTGGCCTCGCTATCCGTTTTCTTTCACCTGTCTTAGGCTTGCCGGTCATGTGCGGTTGCCATAAAATTTGATCTGAAAACCAACCCTAAATTTGTGTGTGAAAGTGTGAAATGGCAAATAGATCTGAAGAGGGGGGGTGGAAATGTGTGGAATATTCTGGGATTTTGGCAGCAAAAATTCATCAGCTGAGAAACCGGTGGCAAATCTTTTCATGTGTGGTATTTTTAGCTAGGGTCGCCACTGTAAATATCTTACTACCACTTTCTTTACTCTCAACGGTTACAGCGAAATTTCCAACAAAGCTTAAATGATTTAAACTCCAGCATAAAGTTGGGCCATGTTAATTTGCAAAAAAAAAAGACGACTGTGACGTGGCACACGACCCCCATACGAGGTGTAACGTGCAACGTACAATTTATGATGGTGGCATGTAAAACACGTTTATGAGAGTTTTGTAGCAATTGGAGCAACCTCGGTGGATCCACAGACTTTCTGAAAGAAAAGAAAAACGAAAAAACGCTACTGTATGTAAACACACAGACATTTACAGCATATACATGTCAGCTGCATTTATTGTACAGTGACACGGGTAACCGACCAGATGAGTATCGACAGACATACATGCATTGTCAGCAACGCTTGTAACGGTTGAAGAGGCGGCGTTCTTGCTTGCTTGTGTATTTATAACTCTTTGTCCAAACAGGGTAGGAATAGTGTCAGTGACGAACGATACGTCATGATTGCTGTGACTGTCGCTATAGTGTTCAACACTGAAGTATTTCATGATTGCTGTGACTGTCGCTATAGTGTTCAACATTGAAGTATTTCGTTTAAGCAATTTTTCATTTCGTGTAACGCTGTAGGCAAGGGGTTCAACTGCGTGATGTGCATTAGTTAGCGTCAACTGGGGAAGGCAGGTGGCTACCGTAAGACCAATCCATGGTGAAGAGCAGTTCTTTGATTAGGGATTTCACGTGGGAAAATGAGGGGGTCGGTGAACCACCATGTATCGACGTGGAACCTTCTAACTCACTGTGGATTAGTGCCCCTTTATAAACATCACCATCAGCCCCAAGCCTCAAGTCATCTTGGGCATGCCACGAGATCATGTCACCGTCTCTGTCACATCTAAATAACTGTCATTATATGAACACTTCAAAGTTCAGCGATGGACAGTAGACTTATACCATGGGTGAAACAGCTACGATACCCATACAATGCTACGTCTACTTCTACAATTGACACTATTCTTCACTCATAGTGCGTGCAAGACTATCATCTAATATTTCTATACGATTTTAATTTACTCGACGTCGGGGACCTCGACATCACCATCAGCATCCTTCTTCTCCTTTCGCTTGGCAGCCATCATCTCAGCAAGCTTGGCCTGGTTGGCAGCCTCCTTCTTGGCAACCTTGGCCTGTCGCTCCTCCTCCTGCTTGGCGTTGTATCGGCCCTTGATGAGGTTTCCAATGGAAGCAAGCTCCTCGTACTTGGCGATGTACAGAGCCTTCTTGGCGTCCTCACCGGCACCGTAGAGCCAGTCCTGGATCTTCTCCATCTTCTCTCCGAGGTTGGCCTTCTCGGCGTCGGAAGCAAAGTCGGCGTAAATGTCCTCGAGCTTGCCCCGCATCTCGTAGATGTACTCCTCGAGGGCGTTCTTTCGGTCCTCGGTGTCGGCAACGAGCTTGTCCTCCATGATCATGGAGTTCTCGAGCTCAATCTGCTCCTGGAGCTTCTTCTCGGTCAGACCAAGACCCTCAGCGGTGATCTGCAGGTCGTTCTTCTTGACCCACTTCTTGACGGTCTGGGTGGGCACCTCTCCGCCCTCCTCAGCGGGCTGAGCACCCTCAATGGGCTCCTCAACCTCAACCTCCTCGGCAACGTAGGCATCCTCAATGGTGAAGAGGCCGGAGGGGTCCTGTCGCAGCTTGAGCTTGCAGACGGCGGGCTCCTTACCCTGCATGCCAGAGATGGTCCACTTGCAGATGAACTGGTTGGTTCCCTCGGGCAGAGTGTCGGGGTTGGTGTATCGGGCAGTGACATCAAAGGCATCAGCTCGGTGCAGAGTGATGACCTTGGTGTTGGGGTAGTAACCTCCCTCGGGGAAGACCTCGAGCTCGGAGACATCCTCACCCTCAACGGGGGTCCACGAGTAGGTGACGGAGTTGAGGTTGTAGTCCTCAAACTTGAAGGGTCGGACTCGCATGGTGGGGGAGTGCATGGCGCAGATGAAGGCGGCACCTCGGGCGGTGGACTCCTCGGCGTTGGCGGTGTAAGACAGGGGCTTGTTGAAGACCTTGGAAAGCACCTCCTTGACGGAGGGGATTCGGGAAGATCCACCAATGACCTCAATGTTGTCAAGCTGCTCGGGGGTGACACCGGCTCGCTTGAGGGCAAGCTCAACGGGGATGTGGGCTCGCTTGAGGAGAGGGGCAGCAGCCTCCTCGAGCTCCTCTCGGGTCATGGAGGAAGAGACATCAACGTCGTTCATGACGGACTCAATGTTGAAGGGAGCAGAAGTGTTGGCAGACAGAATCTTCTTGAGTCGCTCGGACTGGGCCATGACTCGGGCAGCAGCCTTGGGGTTGGTGGTGACATCGATCTTGTACTTCTTCTTGAAGATCTCGGCAAAGTGCTCAGCAATCAGAGAGTCAAAGTCTCGGCCACCAAAGTGCTGGTCGTAGGCGGTTCCAAGAACCTTGCACTCTCCCTTCTTGAAGGCAACGACGGACACGGTGTAAGAGGAGTGGCCGACGTCAACGAAGCAGACGAGCTTGGGCTTGTCCTCGGGCAGATCGTTGTTCTTGAAGACACCCCATCCGACAGCGGCGGCGGTGACATCGTTAGCAACTCGGACACAGTTGAGGCCAGCAATGGCGGCGGCGTCCTTGATGGCAAGTCGCTGCTGCTCGTTGTACCAGACAGGCACGGCAATGCAAATGTCGGAAACCTGAGACTTGGTCTCGGTGATGGCGGTCTGCTTGATCTTGTTGAGGTACATACCGGTCAGCTGGGTGGAGGTGAACTGTCGCTTCTCACCCTTGTAGGTGACCTCAGCACCAGACTGGCCGTCGACAGGCACGAGCTTGGAGGAGCAGAACTTCTGCTGGGCAAGGAACTCGGGATCATCGCCAGCTCGGCCAATGATTCGCTGCAGAGAACCAACGGTGTTCTTCAGGTTGGAAACCTCGTTGGACTTTGCGGTCTCTCCAAGGTATCGGTTCTTGAAGGAGAAACCAACCAGAGAAGGCGTGCTTCGGTTGGACACCTCGTTGGCGAGAACGTCGAGGTTACCTCGCTGGGCGGCACAGACGTAGGAGTGGTAGTTACCAAAATCCAATCCAATGGGGGTGGTCATTGTGTATTGTGTGGTGAAAATGTGTATATGGCTAAGTTGGTGGAGCCCTTGTATTACCTCTCACCTGGGCGTGAAAACTTTTATATTTCCCATAGCTGGAGTTTATTTCAGATTGACTTTTCGAAAAGTTGAGAGCAATGAACGAAATATGGATGTGGTGATGGCCAATCGGAGACGGGCAATCAATTGCGCTGCTGCAATTGTACAATTGACTGAAAAATGGTCAAAATCCGCCCAAAATCCACACATTACAATTATTCTACAACAAGGTAGAACCCTCCAGAATAACGTGGAACTCTCCCGAACCAAAACCTTAAGTTTAAAATTCACGTGATCTATCCCCGATGTAGTGGCGTGGCGTAGGTGCACCATTTAGCGGAAATTTCACCATAGATCAGAAAGTGGGCTTGTCATGAGTTAGCCCGGACAATTGAATTGTCCATATTTATGACTCCTTTTGTGTCTTTCCGAACCCACATTTGTGTAAAATGGAGATAGCTATGTTCTGGGAGATGGCAACCCGTCAGCCGCCTCAGAGCTCAGAGCAAGTTTCCCAAAACTGTCTCAAAAGTAGAGTATATCAGGCGGATGAGGCGTGGAGTAGAAAAAAGTGATAGACTGAGGTTGTGCATGTCGTTGATTTCGTGTGACCATGGGTTTGGAGTGGATAAAAAATAAATAAAAAACAGCAATATATTGCTCGTGTGATTTCAATGGAAGGCCAAAGAACATTGCATTGATTCAGCAGGCTGTAAATTTGTTACTTTTTTGTTGAATGATCCAAGGGCTGCCTACAGTAATTAACTGATGTACAGTTTAGTGTATCGTACCGGTACGGTACTCGTACTCATACAATATTACATTCTTATCTCGTTTCATCCGCACTCACATTGATAAAGTTGAACCAGAATGGCAGAAAGACAAGGACACTCGTATTTAAGAGATTGTATAAAAGAAGGACTCTGGCTGCTGGTACGGTAGTTGGAACAAGTCGCCACACACAACCATGTCTCGACAAAAAACCGCGGAATTCAAACAGGCCGCCCGAAACTTTTGGGTGCCCGAGCCTCACTTTACTGAAGCCGACTACCCCGATCTCACGGGAAAAACCTATGTGGTGACTGGAGGACATTCTGGAGTGGGTCTGGAAGCCACTAAACTGCTCATTGGTAAAGGAGCCAAAGTGATCATTGTGGGCCGAAACCGAGAAAAGGCCCACGATGCCCTCAAGGACCTGCCCGACGGCAAGTTCGACTTTGCCGAGGCCAATCTGGCCGACCTGACTACCATCAGCAATGCTGGAGATTACATCACCAACAACTACCCGGAGATTCACGGAGTCATTCTCAATGCCGGAGTCATGACCCCTCCTTACACACTAACCCCCCAGGGCCACGAACTGCAATGGGGTACTAATGTCGTAGGACACCATGCTATCATGAAGTATCTCGACCCCATTGTCATCAAGACCGCCAAGACCGCTCCTCCAGGCACGGTGCGTATCGTTTGGGTCTCCTCTTCAGCCGTGCTCATCTCCAGACAGCCCGGAGGAATCAACTTTGATGATATCAACTACGAGAAGGAACAGAACCCCAATGTCCACGTTCTTTACTCGCAGTCCAAGATTGGAAACGCCTACCAGGCCTACCTGTGGTCCAAGCACCACCCCAACTCGGGCGTCATGTCTGTCTCGGTGGATCCCGGCAACCTCAAGACCAACCTTCAGCGACACTCGAACGAGTTCCTCAAAAAGGTCTTCAACTACCTCCTCTACCCTGCTAAATATGGTGCCTACACCGAGCTGGCTGCTCTGCTGTCTCCCGAGGTCCGTGATGGCGACCATCTCATTCCTTGGGGCGTTCCCGGTCATCTCCGATGGGATGTGGCCGAGGGTCGAAAGGGAGAAAAGGGGGAACATTTGTGGAACAAGCTGGAGGGCGATGTCAAGGATTATGTTCATGAGGCTGAGGTTTGAGCGGCTTTAAACAATATTTAGTAAAATTAGGTGTCAATTGTAAAAAACGGGACTACAATTGAACGTAGACTATCGTAGCTATCTGAAAATGCATCATTATATATACGGTACCCTTAAAAGTATAGTAGTGTACCCTACTGAATAATCAAAAGCAGATTATTCCATCCTTCACTGGCCACCAGCTGACTGACATCCTCGTCCTTTTTCTCCGTGGCCACCTTGGCCAGCAGCTGGAACTCGTCTGATGACAAAACTCCCATGGACTGAATGTAGCTCAGCAAATGGAAGTTGGACACGGCTCCTCCAGCCGATCCCGAATCCAGCGCCTTTCCAAGCGCCTGAGGAGTCTGAGTCACACCAATCAGCTCCCGGTGCTCCACAGGGAACGAAGAAAGACCAGACGAAAACAACGGCTTGGGATCCTGAGGGAAACCGTGTGTCAGCGTCACCAGCATATAATCGACGGGCAGCTGTGGGTTGGCTCCCTGAAGAACCGTGCGCCCGTACTCGTTGTTCTTCTTGTAAAACACGTCCGGAACATACCGTGTCTTGGTAGCCTCCTTGACCAGCAGCACTGAGGGGTTGATACTGGGCTCAATGAGATCTGCGCGAGCCATGGCCTCGCACTGTTCCGACACCTGGTAGCATGCCACGTCAATTTCGCCCTTGGGGTTGCCGGAAATGACAGCGGTGACGAATTTCGACGAAAATTCAGATGTGGGCGACCACCGCGACTTGTTGGGGAACCGTGCCTGCATCGCACCAGCAAACGCAACCTCCAGAGACGACAAAAAGTACGAATCCGCATGTCGTTTGCAGATAACAGAACCGTCTCCATTGCCAGCGTCCACAAGGTCGGTGAACACAACACCCAGAGGCACCAGACCGCAGGCCGCGGCAGTGGCAATGTGTGGCGGTTGAGGCTGACCGTCAGCCTGGGTGATTTCAGTAATGGTGATACCGTCATACTCACCACTCTGGGAGGGTTCATAAATGGCCTCAACGACGGCCTTGATTCCCAGAGGAACCAACTCGTAGGGCTCATAGTGGCCGTACATCCAGCCGATTCGCTGGGTACCCGACTGACGCCAGGGCTCGATGAAGCTGTTGATCATTCCAGACTCGGCAAACTCCACATGGTCAACCATTCGGAAAGGTTGCGATTGCAAGGTGATAGCCGAGGGTTGGCATCGCGAACAGATTCCTTCGGGCCACGGCGCATGGGCACCTGTGCAGCTCTTGGACACGCCGAAATCAGACACGTTCAGAGGGGCAATGTAGCCGCCACCGTTCTTCTTGTTGGCCTGCGAGTTGAGCTTCTTGACGTACGCATGGTAGCTCATATGCTTAATCTTCTGCTCCTTGAGATACTCCTCGTCCCAGGGGTCCACGGGCAGCGTGTCTTCGCCCATACCTCGCGATCCAAACTTGCGCTGCTGCAGGGCCGACAGCTGGCGCTTGATTTTGCCGTCCTGCTTCTCGAGAAAGTCGTCCACGGGCAATTGCTTGGTGGCGTCTCGAATGTGGGTGGCGGTGAGTCCCGGAGCGGTCTCGGCCGTGACAGCCTCAACTGCAGGCGCAGCAGGGGCACTGTCTGTGTAGCTGACAAACAGCATGTCACCGTGGTTCAGCCCCAATTTCTGGACCGTCTTGCCCAGCAGTCGCGACGCAGGCTCCTGCTTGCCTGTGGGTGACGTGGCAAGAGTGATTGTGGCTGGATCGATGTCGGGGAGGTCTTGGGTGAGTTTTTGGAACGCCACATCAAACAGATCTGTGGGCTGAGCCTCAGCTCGAAGAGTTCCTTTTTTCGATCGGAATCGCAGGATCTGGGTTAATAAGGGACCTGGGCGCTTTGTGCCATTAATACTCACCATTGTCGAGAGTGGTTTGGTGGGGTGGAAACGACAATGTTAAGATACGAGTTTCCTGTTGCCACTCACTGGGACGGACATGCATACCCATCAGTAGATTTAAAGTTTGATGGTGGAGACGAGACATTTGAAGAGAGTGTCTAACTTTGGTTGTGTTGATGGTACGAGGGTGGATTTTTGACTCGTTGCTGAAAAGGCCGGTCTGGAAACATTGTTCCAGTTTCGAGTCATTTGGACCATTGTGGCGGTTTTTTGAGCACATGTTCTGTTGATCCAAGTGAAAGTGAAAGTGAAAGTAAGACTAATTACGATACTTGTACTGTATTTAGACATGTTCACTGGATGTCCGTCTGGAGTTTAACAGTGGTATTTCAATTAACAGTATTTCAATTAACAGTATTTCAAATAACACAATATCTCCTCGATGAATGCTGTACTTGGAACACACCAATACGGCCAAAATCAAACATCTTGTAAATATCTCGTCGAACCACTGGAAAACAGCTACAAGTTGGACCATTAGATAGCTCCATTCAATGTGACCATTTTGATCCCCTTAATGTTATAAATTGGGGGCGTATCTCAGCAACTAATGCTTCAGATTGCTTTTGAGTGTAAAAGACGACATATTCATTTTTGACCATAGAATGGTGAAACTTGGTTACCAGCAGTTGTACTGTACCTGGCAATAACTAGACAAATGTATGGTATGAGTATATGTGCCAACCAGTATATTTTTTCAAAAGGAGCATCGCCGATATCTTCCACAATGGGAAAACCACGAAAACATGAAAAAAATCACTGTCCCTCGACGTCACCGCATTGCCACGTTCTAACGTCTAGCTCAACTAAAGCCAAGTAACACTATATAGACAGGCCAAGTACTGGAAGCTACGTACAGTACGAGTACGGTATCTGGTACAGTCTACGACAGGTACCGGTTCTGTTCTTGAAATGAACACTTTTTTAATGACTTTTTTAATATCACGTGACATCCACTTCCCCACACTCACGTGACTCCCACCAATGTCTCCTCACTACCCCTACACTATGCAGCACGCGTAGCTCATTAGGACTGCGACTTCTCAAATAGAGTTATTCATAGGTGGCCGAAGCGAAGAGAGTCTAACAACACACGTAACGTTACCGCACCACTACACACACACACACACACACACACACACACATAATGGAGAGCAGCAGTGGCGTTTCCATCTACACCCCGTTCATCTACTTTGCCGTGCTGTTGTCAGCGCTGGCGGTGTTTGGTAAAATCTACCGATCCAAACAGGCCGTCAACCTGGCAGGTGTCGAGCCCTGGTACCCCGAACACATCCCCAGAGACATCTACTTCACTCTGCGGGACCACACGGAGCCCAAGCCGTCGGAGAAGGTGCTCAAGGCAGCTCTCCTGCGACGGGCGGCCGAGAACATCAAGCGGATCATCAAAACCAAGGAGGCCAAGCCCCATCTGACTGCTCTGCACGAGGCCGGCTCCATTGGAGACGATCTGCTGCACCAGTTCACGGCGTGGGAAAAGATGATCGAGATGGAGCTCAACGAGTGCGCGGCCGAGGCCAACACATACGCCGAAAACTGGGCCCAGACCATGTTTGCTACCGCGTCGGAGATTATTCAGAACGAGGGTCTGCGACGACGAATCAACGAGCTCTCCGACAAGGAAAAGGCGTTTGAGGCCGATCTGGTCCAGGCCAAGGTCATTGTTGCTTAGGTTAGAGGAGAACGCAAACTGAGAGGATGGCAGGATCATCCTGTATGGTCATGTACGTACATAGTGATAGATGTTCTTTGTACGAGTTTTGATTTCGTAACGACTACGATACCCTTGTACCCTGGTACGATAGTATAGACACAATCTTATTGTGTTTAAGACGGTGCCTTCTTTCACCGTACCTGTACCATAGTTTCTCGTAATCACAACTTCTCCTTGAATATCACGTTCATTTGAAAACAACTTACAGTACATTGTTTTTTACTTGCTTTTGTTGTATCTTGTTACACTCTACAAACGTGCTGTCTTACGCACATCCACCCATTGAGACTACCTGGTACAATTCTCGTGTACTTCAGTGATACATCCATATAGGTGCCGCTACCGGTACGTACATTCGCTCCTTGCACACCACTAACCTGTACAATACATATATACATCTCCTTAAGGGGCTCGCTTCTTCTTGCCAACCACCTTGAAGGCGGTGTTCCAGCCATCGTCCTGAGGGGCCACCTCGGCGTGCTGAATCACCTCGCTCCACTTGACGGCAGAGTCGCCATCGGCAATCTTTCGTCGCTTGAGGAACTCGGCAGCAAACCGTCGGCCGTCCAAAGTAGACGAGTTGGCGTACACAATGTCGGCAATGATCTCCGTCGACTCCTCCTCGGCAGGTAGAGTCATGAGCATACCGATGAGCTCGGTTTCGTTGACACCGGCATTGAGACCTCGCAGAGCTCCATGGCACCACTGCAGGAAGGCCTCAGCGGGGGTGAGCACCTTGGGAGCAGGAGGAGCCACGGGGGCAGGAGGTCGCGCAGCCAGAGCAGCCTGTTGTTGAGCTGCAGCAGCTTGCTGAGCCGCATACTGATGAGCCATGTGAGCCGCAGGAGCCGTGGGGGTCTGGGCTCGAACAGGCATGCCATCTTCACCCATTCGCTTTCCATGGGCACCGACAGTGGTCCAGGGAGAAGCAGCATCGGGCACAGAAGCAGCAGCAGCAGCAGCCGAACCGGGAACAGGAGTTCGTCGAGGAAGCACATCAGCGTACTTCTTGACTCCTCCAGAAGCGGCAGCTGCCGAAGAAGACTTCTTTCGAGCTGCCTCCTCCTCCTTTTGGATTTGAGAAAGAGACTTGGCGGGAGCAGCAGCAACAGGAGCAGTGGCCCAGGTGGGCTTGAACGCAGGCTCATCTCGAGACATGGATGCCTCATGCTGCAACTCCGCCTCCTCCACAGCTCGGATTGCTGAAGCAATCTCCTGTTCCTCGGCCTCCTTCTTTTGTCGCTCCAGCTCCTCCAGCTGTTGGATCTCAGCCAGCGACATTTTGCTGGGCTTTTCCTTCTTTTTGTTCTCCTTGGTCCAGGGGGCCTCCTTGTCACGGGCCTCCTTGGCCATTCGTTCCTCCTCGGCTCGTCGAGCTCGCTCAGCCTTCTCAGCCTCAGCCTTCTTGGCCTCCTCTCGATCAATGGCCTCCTGCTCAATTCGCAGCTGTTCAAGTCGTGCCTTTTCGGCCTTTTCTCGAGCCTCACGCTCCAGCCGCTCAGCCTTCTCAGCAGCCATCTTCTCCTTGATACGCTGCTTTTCCTCCTTTTCCTTTCGCTTCTTTTCCTTCTTGGCCGCGTCTCGCTCCTTCTTGGCCCGCTCCTTGGCCGTCAGCGGCTCCTCTTCCTTCTCCTCCTTCTCCTTGCCTTCCTCCTTCTTTTCCTCCTGTTCCTCCTGGATGGTAGGAACCTCTTCCAAATCATCTCCAATCACGTCCTTGAGATGCAGGGGCAAAGAATCCAGCTCAAGCAGCTCGTTATCAGCAGCTACATCGGCAGCAGAAGAAGCAGCTGCCAGAGGAGTGTGAGAACCTGCTCGAGTGGGGGTGTGGGGCCCATCATTGGGGAAAATGACAGACGAAGCACGAGAAAGAGCAGGAGACATGGTGTTGCTGACACTGCCGCTTCGCCACATGCTTCTGTCGTCAAAGAACGACGACTGGGAATGGCCCCCGTGGAAAGGCTGGTCGAAAAACGAGCCTCCACCGAAATTGTTGTTGGGAGTCGCCTGACCACCGCCCATTTGAGAGCCGCCCCAAGGAGTGGGGGACATGGGGGTCACGGCGGGGCTCCAGGACGACACGCTACCGTGCAAATGTTGGGGGTAGTGCTGGAAAGAGCCCTGGAACGCTCCTCCATGAGGTTGGGGAGTTCCCTGTTGTTGCTGCTGTTGCTGCTGCTGTTGTTGCTGCTGATGTTGCTGGGGAACTCCGGGCTGCTGGTACTGCTGCGAAAAGGCCGTCTGGGTGTTGATGACAGGCGGCTGTTTGGCAACAAACGGCAGCGGGGTTAGAAACGGTTCCTGCGCACTGGTCTTGAGTATCAACTCGTCGACCGTCTGCCAGTTGTCGTCGTCTTCACGCCGAATCGATAGCTTGGCGTCCAAATGACCGCCCTTCCACCACGTGTGCATCACGGGACCTGCAAACGGACCCTGGATGATGCCTTGGTAGTCCTTGTACATCCACTTGATGTTTTCGGGATGTTGCAGCTTGGGGGGCGATGCAGCAAAACCCATGCCGGGAGGCACAGCGGGGGCATTGAACGTGTCGAACACGGAGGGGGCTGTTCCTGTAGCAGGTGACATGGCAGCAGAAGAAGGTGCAGAAGGAGCAGCAGATACATCACTTTGCACATGGTGCAACGGCTGCTGCTGCTGCTGCGGGCTGTCGACCGTAGTGACCACGCTCACACTCTTGAACGGAGACCATCCCTCACGATTATTGGCGTCCTTGGCCAGCAGCGAGCCTGCATTCTGGTCCTTCTGCAGCAGCGAGGGGGTGTTCAGATGAATGCTCTGGTACATGGACTGGTTGTTCACCTCCGTCTTGACCAGCACGTTCTTGTCCTTCATGTTGCGCCATACTGCCAGCATCTCCTCGGCCGAAAACCGTTGTCCTCCGTGGTTTGGAAGCAGTGGAGACGCTAGGTCTCCCAGAGGTTCGGCAGTTATGGGCTCCGAGTTTTCGGCCAATAGCCCCGAGCCCGCGTCGGCTCGCACGTCCTCATGCTCCTCATGGTCTCGTTTCTTGAACTTGCGAGGGGCGGTGGTGGTGGCAGCGCTGGCAAAGCTCAGTTTTTTGGTTTCCGTGGGCACCGACGTGACCACCTTGCCGGCGGCGACTCCGGACCACGCCATCTTGGCCTTGTTGCCATTGGGAACCACTGCGGGTAGTGGCGTTTTTCCATCAGGCGCCTTGGATTTCGGGCGCATCCTGGGGTTAGTATATGTGCGTAGTACGACGTCGGGAGTCTAGGTAACGACAGCAGCAGTGAGGTGATAGGTGGCATTAAGAGAGGTATGGAAATGGACATGTGTGTTTTGTGCGAACGCCCCTCTGTACACTTCCTTTTGTGTTTGTGTGTGGTCCGTCAGTGTATCGTCGTCGGGTCATATATCGTCGTAGACCTATAAATACACCGTATCATCAACTCTGGAGATATCAGACAACAGCATGACAGTAGAGACACAGACAGAGACAGAGGAAGAAAAGTTGCCCTATTTCCATACTCTCCGTTCTCTTTCACCCTCCTTTTGTTTCCCCCGTTTTCCTCTCGTTATCCTCCTAACTTCTCCTATATCCACACTCGGAGCCTCGGAGTTGATGCCCGTCCAGACCCTCCATGTGGGTTAAAGTCCCACAAAATACTCACCATTCAGGACCAAAAGAAAGAGAAGACTGTGACATTGCTGATGTGGTTAGGTGGTGTTGCGGTCGTGTGTCGAGGGGTTTTAGTAAAGTCGCGTTGTGTTCCGGGGTGTGGATCAATAGCTCAAGTCGCTACACTTGTGTTACGCTTCCAAGATTTTTCACTGTGCCATTATATCCGTCAAGTTTTTTTTTCTCACTCACTGGGACAAGCAGGGTTAGGTGAGCTGCTGTATGTGGGGTAAGTGGAGGGCGGAGCAGGAGAAGGATAGCCATGTGACCTATTCTACGACCATACAATTTGCGGGCTTCTTCTTTCACACTCGTTGTGTTTTTTATTCTCTCATTTTGCCGACCTCCTTTTTTTTTTTTACACCTCATAGCATGGTCCCATGGCCCCAATGTTTAAGACAAGGCCTGCGTGTTAAAACAGACAGGAACACACGCTATACAGATCCAGAGGGAAAAAAGAACACACCCACGTTTCTTGTACTTTGCTTTCTTGTGCACAAAGCCGTTTGTGTCCGGTCGGCCGTTTTGTGTCTTTTCCATCTATTTGCTGCTCCGTTTTCTATAAATACCTCCTCCCCGCCCCTTCCCCTATTATCTCCTTTTCTTGTTCTCATGCTTCATGCTTCATGCTTCATGCTCATGCTGGTCCACTCTGTCATGCACAGGAACCAGCCCCATTCTCGGACATGCAGAGTCGGCACTTGCCATAGGCCCGAAGCAAGCACACGGGATAAAACGGCGGGCGCCACCGACAGCAAGAGGCCACGTGATGTCTTTTGCTGTGTATTTTTCCCATTGCCCAGTATTTCCATCGGGAGCTGGTGCATGGGGTATGCAGTGGAAAGGGCGAGACGATCAATGTGATAAATGGAAGTTGAAGCGTGCAGTAACATTTAGATGGCAGAAAAATGGTTAAAAAATAAAGAAAATAGGGAAAATAGAGAAAAAAGGAGCAAATAGAGAAAATAGATAAAAAAATATAGAGACACAATCGAAAAAATCGAAAGAATCGAAAAAAAAGAACCAGTCAATTAGTCATTACAACGAACACTATATTCTCACCGCTCATTAAAAATCTCCATCTAAATACAACATTTGGGAGGCGATGTTGACGGGCCGTTCTTAACCGTAACGTTAACTAATGCTTAAAGGTTGTCAAGAAAAGAAACGATTTTGTTTAAAACTGTTTCAGTTTCAGAGGGATGATGCGTGTTTGAGTGGAAGTCTCGGATGAATGCCTAGGCACCAGACACACACCCAAAACACCACAAAAACAAACACGTTCAAGCATATGAGTCGTAAAACCCATCAAAAGCACTTGTTGGCCCCAAAGCCTCACAACCTTCCAATCACCTCCATATCCACCTCTGATCTCACCTCCTCCATTCTACACCAAAATAAGGTTCAACTGACCCCATCGTAACCACCCTATAATTACATGTTAGAAAGGTGCAATGAGTGAAAAACTGAACTTCAACATACCCAAAGTGTTCTAAAGGCCACCACCAAAAAAACACCCCTCCAACCCCTCTCATTGCCTTTCTACAACACACCCCCCCAAGTCCCATCCATCTCCCTTACTAACTCTAATTTCCTGATAAACTTGTCCACTGCAGCTTGACAAAAGATTGCACACCAAAATGGAAAAACGACCGCACCAAGAATCGTCGCTATATCTCGACACGGTGGACCGATCCAAGCTCGACTTTGACTTTGAAAAGGTCTGCTCCGTGTCGCTATCGCCCACAAACGTCTACTGCTGCCTGATCTGCGGCAGATACTTCCAGGGAAGAGGCAAGTCCAGCCACGCCTACTTTCACTCCATCAACGACGACCACCATGTGTTTATGAACATGGAAACAAACGAGGCCTACGTGCTGCCGGAGGGGTACAAAGAGACGTCACGCGATCTCGACGATATCAAGAGCGTGGCCAATCCTGTGTACGATTCGGCCCAGGTGAAGAAGCTGGATGTTGACTCTACCAGTTACACCCTTACAAACAAGGTGTATCGCCCAGGGTACATTGGAATCAACAATATCAAGCATTGTGACTATGTCAATGTTGTGGTTCAGCTCATTTCACATATCAAGCCGCTGAGAAACTATCTGTTATTGCATCCCACAAGCGAGTCGGCCATTGTTTCGTCTCTATCGCAAATCACACGACGTATTTGGAACTCCAGAGCGTTCAAGAATCACGTGAGTCCACACGAATTGGTCAATTTGGCCGAGCGGCTTTCTCAGGGCAAGTTTACTGCCAATCTTCAGGCGGATCCGTGCCAGTTTCTGGTGTGGTTGTTGGTCCAGACTCATTTAGGGCTAGGAGGAAGTTCAAAGGCTGGATCGTCGTTGATACACCAGGTTTTCCAGGGAAAGCTGAACAAGACGAGCGAAAAGCTGACCGAACGAGAAGTGGATGGCAAGTCTGTTTTCGACGTTCAGAGTTCGAAAACAAGCACGATTCCGTTTCTGCTGTTGACTCTTGATCTTCCAGCAGAATCCGTCTTCAAGGACGGAGATAACGACACAACCCTTGAGCATGTGCCATTAACGACACTGTTGAAGAAGTACGACGGAGTTACGAGTGAAGAGCTGGCAGGAGAACGAAACACGTACTCCATCGTTTCGTTGCCCAAGTATCTCATTTTGCATTACAAACGGTTCACCACGCTGCCGGACGGAACCAAGGAGTACAATGGAACCATTGTCAACTTTCCGCTGAAGGGTCTGGACATGGGCCCTTATACAAAGGGGTTGGAGGGCAAGTACAACTTGGTAGCCAACATTACTTGCGAGGGAGGAGAAAAGAAGGAGTGGAGCATTCAGATGCCCGACGAGGGAAGAAAAACGTGGGTGGATATGAGAGATTTGGTTGTTTCCGATGTTACTGAATTGGGTCAAGATTCGTTATACCTAAAGGAGGTGTATATTCAGGTTTGGAAGAGAATCTAGAAACCAAGAGCGAAGCGATTAGTTTGGTTGAATGTTCAAGCATTAAATATCCTGTATAATATTAACTGTCTAATTATTAAAAATCACTGTACATCATCAATTCAAGTACTTGTATCACTATATATAACATGGTGTACTACAACCAAACCAACCTGTATCATCCCCTCAATTACTCTAAATACCCATTCGCTTCTCGAGCTCGGAGTGGAAGTCGAGGGGCTGCTCATCTCCAGCGTAGATGTCCTCCCAGTCCACGTCCAGATCCTTGTTCTTGAGGATATCCAGATGAACGTTGGCGGGGGTGCCGACAACAGCGGGCATCAGAGTGGTCTCCTTTACAATCTGCATCTCCATGGTTCGTCGGATGGGCTCTCCCATACCAAAGGTTCGCTTGTAGTTTTGCATTCGCATGTCCATCTGTGTCTGTTCCCAGTTCTCCAAACGGGCTTGTAATGGGTGTCGTCCGTTGAGCTGTGATTCAATGTGGAGCTGTCCGTCTCGCATGGTGTCGTGGAGACCCTGGACCGAGGGCGCGCCGGTGCCGAACGATGCGGGGTTGACCTGGGTTCGCGATTGGTTTTCGGGCGTGATTCTCAGCGACTGTGTTAGTGGATGTTATGTGGCGAGTCTTGGTGGCAAGGGTCTTGTATGACAATTGTGAGGGGGGGGGGACAGCGGATGGATAATGACGATCGCATTGTGGCCACGTGTCAACAAGTATCCAGCTCGATGCGGTCTGCTCGCCGTCAAATACTCACCATTGTGATGTGTTGTGCGTGGAGACAAAAGTAAGAAAGTGCGTAGTGATGTGATGCCAGATATTGAACCTTGCCACTGGGAGTGTGTTGTCGGGTATGACGGGGGTCCCAGAAAAGGAGGAGAAGTGGAGAAGAGAGGAAAGCGGATATCACGCATTTATTGAGTGTTTAAACGTGTTTTAAAAAGGTATTTTAATTATATTCTATTTATGTATAGGGTAATTTTGCTGTTCCGTTTCCTCCAGTAATTTTCTTCAAAATGTTTCTTTTACTTGGATAGTTTTGTTAAGTTTGGGAGACCTGAAAGTGTGGCTGTCTACAGTAGCTACAGTACGTTAACTACAATAAGAATAGACCCAAGAGAGTGAAACAAGACAGGGTAAAACAGAATATCACAAGAGGTCCCTTTTATCTCCTTGTTTGTTGAACATGGCTCCTGACACTATTGTTGCTTACTAATACCAAAAGTGTTGTTGTACATATTTCTACCATGATCTCAATGCCGACAATTCTACCGAGACGGTTTTCCATGTCTCTTTTCCATCTCCCTTTTCACCTCCACTTTTGAAGACGTTTAACTGTTTGTCAAAGTCGTTTCAGTATCTTATAACCATGTCAGTCACTCTAATAACCACACTAAGATTACACTCCAGATAACGGTTGGAGAGACGAAAAAGGGACGAAAATGTGACAGAAAAAAAAAAGGTGACTAATTTATAGATAACGAAGGGTATGAACGAAAAGTTGAGCAACGATTAAATGAGTCAAGAAAAACTAACAGAAAATGGGAGGAAAACCCCTACCCTTTAATATTACTCGTACTGTACTTGCACTTACATTACTCGCTTTCGCTCATAGTGCTCGCAGCTGCTAACGTTATCCCTAACCTCTGAAAAGTTTGGCGTCTAGTCATACATGCTGCGGAGAACCCTCACACAAGTTATTCGAAGAATGTCGTCTGCTGCCAACGTTGAGGCTGCTGCCGCGCCCGCCGCGCCCGTCCAGGCTGCGCCCAAGAAGGAAAAAAAACCCGTCAAGTACGAGCTCAAGGTGCCCAAGGGAACCAAGGACTGGGCCGACAAGGACATGGTTGTGAGAGAGGCCATTTTCGATACGCTGGCCAAGGTGTTCAAGCGACACGGAGCCGTCACTATCGACACTCCCGTCTTTGAGCTGCGTGAGATTCTTGCTGGCAAGTACGGCGAGGACTCCAAGCTCATCTACAACCTGGAGGATCAGGGCGGAGAGCTGACCTCTCTGCGATACGACTTGACAGTGCCCTTTGCCCGATTTGTGGCCCAGAATGGTATCCAGGCCATCAAGCGGTACCACATCGCCAAGGTGTACCGACGAGATCAGCCCGCCATGACCAAGGGTCGAATGCGAGAGTTCTACCAGTGCGATTTCGATGTCGCTGGAGTCTACCCCACTATGATTCCCGATGCCGAGTGTCTGGCCATTGCCGTGGAGGGTCTGACGTCTCTGGGCATCACCAACTTCACCATCAAGCTCAACCACCGAAAGATTCTCGACGGAATTTTCCAGGTGTGCGGCGTCAAGGAGGACGACGTGCGAAAGGTGTCTTCTGCCGTGGACAAGCTGGACAAGCTGCCGTGGGCTGACGTCAAGAAGGAAATGTGCGGCGAGAAGGCCCAGCCCGAAGAGGTTGCCGACAAGATTGGCGAGTACGTGCAGCACAAGGGCTCCGTCAAGGACATGCTCGAGTGGCTGGAGGGCGATGCGGCTCTCATGGCCAACGAGTCTGCCAAGACCGGTATTGAGGAGATGCGAACTGCTCTGCCCTTCATGGAGTCGTTTGGAATCACCAACTACCTGTCTTTTGACATGTCTCTGGCCCGAGGTCTGGATTACTACACTGGTATCATTTACGAGGCTGTGACCGAGGCCTCTGCTCCCCCCACCGAGGAGGAGAAGGCTGCTCTCAAGGCTGCTGCCGAGAAGGACGGCAAGAAGAAGAAGAAGTCCAAGGACGACGACGACAACTCGGAAAACGTTGGTGTTGGATCCATTTTGGCTGGAGGACGATACGACAACCTGGTGGGTATGTTTGCCAACAACTCCAAGAAGGGTAACATTCCTTGTGTCGGTGTCTCCTTTGGTGTTGAGCGTCTGTTCTCGCTCATCAAGTCGCGACCCGGTCTCATGGATAAGGTGCGACCCGCTGCCACCCAGGTCTACGTCATGTCCATGGGAGGAGGACCCGAGTACACTGGGTTCCTCGCTGAGCGAATGGCCGTCACTCACAAGCTGTGGGAGGCCGGAATTGAGGCCGAGTACATGTACAAGACCAAGCCCAAGTACCCTCAGCAGTTCACCGCCGCCGAGAAGGCCGGATGTCCCTTTGCCGTCATTCTCGGCCAGGACGAGTACCCCCAGGGTCTGGTCAAGATCAAGGAGCTGGGTCTTGGAGAGGAGTCGGACCGAGGAACCGACGTCAAGATTGAGGAGCTCGCCGAGATTCTCAAGGAGAAGATTGCCAACAAAACCTCGTCGGTCGGCGAGGTCCAGAAGCTGCTCAAGGAGTTTACTCTGTAGTGTAATAGTGGTGTAAATAGAAGGAGTATTAATTGATAACTGATGTGAACGGAGTGAGTATTTGTGATAGTACTGTACAGTGTACTCATCAATTGTTGAACTATTTGTACGATTCATAGCGTCTCTACATGACTTGTTTCACTCTTTGAATAAAAATTACAGTAGACAATTACATAGTTGACCTGTTGTTCCCCACAGCTTTGCTCACGAGTCTATTAATATACAGTTAGCTGTAGCTAATCTCTTTTACGGGTAGCTACTCCCTCCCTCTACCCTCGGCGCCTATCCAAACCGAGGCACCATCATCAGTCGCGCCAGCTGCTGCGGGGGCACCTTGAGTGTCACCCAGAAAGACGTGGGGTCCGCAAGCTCCTCCACATAGTTGGTTTCCAGCTCTTGGCTCTGCGCAGCCACAGCAACCGCAGCATTGGCAGCAGCTGCTCGCATGGGAACGTGTCTGCCAGTGGTTCGCTGTCGCTTGGCTGGTCGAACAACAACGTTTCCGTCGCTGTCCT
This sequence comes from Yarrowia hollandica, assembly GCA_900519065.1. NCBI lineage: Eukaryota > Fungi > Ascomycota > Dipodascomycetes > Dipodascales > Yarrowia > Yarrowia hollandica. The sequence continues at coordinate 797,453 of ULGV01000003.1, read as the reverse complement.
CCTCCTCCTCCTCTTCCTCGGCCTGAAGTGCCTGCTTAGCCAACTCCACCTTTCGGTCCACAGCGCCAGGAAGAACAGCCGAGTAAACGGGAGTTCGGAACGTTCGAACCACCTTCTTGAAATCGGGCAGCGAAGGAGCTCCTCGTCGTCCAGCTCGGCCCTGACGTCGCTTCTGACGCGAATCTCGATCCTTGTCTTTATCAAGACGACTCAACTCGGCCTCGGAAATCTCAAACAGAGCAGGAGAGTACTCGTTGACAGAGTTCTTCGGTCGCATGATCGATCCCTCGGGAAGAGGAGCACAAATCTCACGCCGAATATCCTCATCATCAACAGGTCGCTGGTCAAACGTGTGACCGAGAAGCAACAAAGACTTGGAAAACACCTGTGTCTGCTCATGAATGGCATGGGCAATAGCAGTAGCAAACTCGCCGGAAAGAGACAGCTCAGCACACATGGTGGCAGCAAACTCCTCGGGAGAGTTGAGCTCATCGTTGATGTCCCACTCAAACTGATCAATCAGATTGTGCTGACCCACAGTAATGTCCAGCCGCACAACCACACGCATGTCTTCGTTTCGAGTAATGTCGCCGTTGCCAATCACGTGACGCGCGTCCTGGGGGTACTGGTGTGGCTGGAAGTCCTGAAGCTGCTCGGTGATGGAGTTGGTCACCGACTGAATGTACTGGTGCGGGAAGTGGAAGTCTTCAAACATGTTCTCCACAAACGAGTGCACGGGGAAGGTCCTCTCGTTTACGTTCCACATGAAGGTATCTCGAAGTCGCAGTCGTCCGAGGTCAAAGTCCAAACGGATGGGAACTAGCAGCTCGGGCTCGGCAGCCTGCAGCAGCACCTGTTGCCGCGACAGAACCAGGTCCCGCGTGTTACGGTTGTGCTTCTTTCGGTCTCGAGGGTACACAAACCGCGTGTTGAGGCCGGTCCATCCGTTCCCGTAGCCGAGGTATCCGTCCTGGAAAATGGACTGGGGCTCCTGCGATCGAATGGGGCCAAACGAATGGTAAAAGGAGATTTCGTACCGTTTCGCGTTGAGCTTATCAGCCTCCTGCTTGAGCTTTTTGGGCAACGTAGATGACTCGTTGAGATCCTTGGACACAAATCGTCGCAGGTTGAGTTCCTGTGCTGTCTTTGGCTCACGTTTGTTTTTCATGATTTCCGCGAGATCCGTGATGCCCTGACCATTGAACAGCGTCGGCATTTCCGCCAGCGACTCTGCCGCCGACGGAGGGTTGGCCAGGGGTGCTTCCTGCTGTCGAGCTTCATCGGCGTTTGCTACACCCAGATGCGGCTGCACCGGAGGCACCGTGAGGCCAGACTGCATCATAGTCTGGCCTGGTGGGGGGAAATCAAAGCTCTTTTGGGGCTGCCCAGGCATGGCTGGGATGCCACCCTGCTGAGGAATAAGCTGAGCTTGAGGCATGGGCATCTGTTGCTGCTGCTGCTGCTGCTGTTGCTGCTGCTGTTGTTGCTGCTGTTGTTGCTGTTGCTGTTGCTGGCGCTGAGGGGGCTGCATTTGAGGACCTCCGCCCATCTGAACCTGGCCTCCTTGCTGCATTCCTCCCATGCCCTGCTGGCCCATCATTCCCTGGGGCCCCACGGGTCCGCCACGCGCCACCTGGGGGTTCATTCCCTGCGCCATGTTCATGCCGCCAAGGTTGGGCATGCCGCCCATGTTAGGCATGACTCCGGTGTTGGGCATTCCTCCCTGAGGCATGCCTCCCATGTTCATACCGTTCATCTGCCCTCCCATGGGGCCGCCCATTTGCGGCATCTGCCCCATCTGCCCCATTTGTCCCATCTGTCCCATTTGCGGCATCTGGCCCATCTGGCCCATACCCATCTGAGCACCCATGTCCATACCGCCGATTTTCGCGTTGTTCATGTTGGGGCTCATGTTCATGTTGTTAAAGCCCATTTGTCCATTGGGGTTGGCTCCCTGTTGGAACTGTTGGCGGAACGACATGATGTGTGTTGTTGTCGGGCAATTAAAATGTGGTGATGCTCGTTCGGAGACGTGATGGAGGTTCGTACCACCGGAGACGTGTGTGGTGATGTCCCAATATTAGAGTTTCGCGCCAGCCCGAAATGTACGAAAAGCAAATTTGTCAGAATTGTCCTTGGAATAAGGTTAGTTGGTACTCTTAACTAACTCTATAAAAATCATTCCTCGATTGAGCTGAGATAATCATCACCAATATTATACAGTAATTACTCACCACCACCATGAGCGACCAAAAAATGAACCAGTACGAAAAGCTCAAGAGGCAGCTCAAGGAAAATATCAACAAGAAAAAGACACACGACAAAAACCTCAACTCGCTGGAGGAGCAAATATTCACGCTGGAAGGCGCGTATCTGGAAGAAACGTCACATGGAAACCTGGTCAAGGGCTTTGACACCTACATCAAGGGCGCTCAGTCGAAAAAACGTTACGTGTTCAACGAGGACGATCGTCTGTTTTCGCTGTCCTCGGCTGTTTTTCTCAAACACCAGGCGAAAACAGGAGCGGGAGGGGATTTGGATGAGATTAAGAACGATCGAAAAAAGTCGTCATCTCAAAAGAGAAGAAAGGGAGATTCCACGCCGTTGTCAGGTGACGAGAAGCCTTCAAAGAGGTCGAGGCTGGATTAAATGAAGTGTGAACCAAGCGAACGCTTGTCTTATCATACTGTATCTGACAGTCTATGCCAGGCAATATCTTAACAGTCTCTACTACGTATCGTACTCGTACGAGACTACAGTGGCAAAACCACTATTATTTATTATATACAGAATACACAACTAATGCATCTCTAAGCGATACAGACAAGGTATTATAGTCTACGGTAGACGCTCACCACCTTCGTATTATCGTATTATACAAGTTTATTGATACATGCCTGATGTATATGGTTAATGCGAATGTCGGTCAACGTCAGCGTCCGTCACATGAGCTTAAGTTCGGTAATCTCCGTTGATGGTAACGTACTCGTGGGAAAAGTCACAGGTCCAGAAGTTGGCCTTCTTGCCTCCGCCGGTGCCCAGGTTGATCTTGATCTCCAGATCCTCCATCTCCAGAATCTCGGAAGCTCGGGCCTCGTCAACCTGCTCGGGCTCTCCATTGACAAGCAGCTTGAGCTCGGCAGAGCCGTCGGTGGGCATGAAAGAAACGGTGGTCTTGGTGGGCTCGACCTGCATGCCAGAGTACCCAACAGCACACAGAATTCGGCCCCAGTTGGCGTCCTTGCCGTAAAGAGCAGTCTTGACAAGAGGGGAGCAGGCCACGGTCTCAGCCACCTTGGCCGCCTCCTGGTCGGAAACGGCATCATTCACGGAAATCTTAACAAACTTGGTGGCTCCCTCTCCGTCTCGAACAACCAGCTGCGAAAGTCGAGAAGAAAAGTCGGTGAGAATGTCCTGGAAAACGGGAAAGGAAGAAGACGACTCGGTGATCTCGGGGCCTCCGGCGGCTCCGTTGGCAAGACAGACAATGGTGTCGTTGGTAGAAGTGTCTCCATCGACAGAAATGGCGTTAAAGGACCGATCGGCGGCGTGCTTGAGAGCAACACTCAGAGCCGAGGCCGACACGGGGGCGTCTGTGGCGAAAAACCCAAGCAGGGTGGCCATTCGAGGATGGATCATACCGGCTCCCTTGGTCAGGCCAGCAATGGTATAGGTGTTGTCTCCAATCTTGAACTGCTGCGACATCAGTTTGGGGAAGGTATCGGTGGTACAGATACCCTTGGCAGTGTTGAGCCATGCCTCATGGTCATCCTTCATGGCAGGGGCATGCTCCTCAATGCCCTTGAGGATCTTGTCAATCTTCAATCGCTGTCCAATGACACCAGTAGACATGACGAGCGATGCAGGAAGATCGGTCTCGGACCCGAAAACCTCATCGGCCTTCTTGACCATCTGCTGGGCGTCGTGGATACCTCCTTCTCCGGTGACGGCGTTGGCGCATCCCGAGTTGATCACCAGGGTTTTGATTCCCTTACCCTGGGTCGTTTCGATGATCTTTCGGTCCACCTGGACAGGAGCGGCCTTGAACACGTTGGTGGTGAACACGGCGGCGGCGTTGCAGGGCTTATCGGACGACAGCATGGCCAGATCCATGTTGAAGGCGTTTTTTTTCACGCCGGTGAAAAACCCTCCGACCTTGAACCCCTTAGGGTAGGTTCCCGAGGAGGGCACGAATCGCTCTTTTCCGGCCTGCACGAGTCGGCACGAGGAAAAATGTCGCACTTGCATTTTCATCAAATGTACTGTACGAGTAGTATCGTAGTGGTGATAGCTAGAGGTTGTGGAGAGGTCTACCGTATTTATGCGTCGTGACAAGGTTGATGACTGCATTAGCCAATGAGTCAGTGGTGAAGACAACAAGGGTTAGTGGGTGATGGAGACGAGATAGAGAGATGGGGTTTTGAGTGGGGATTAGTGGGGCTTGTAGGGGTGTTATGGAAGAATAAAATACCTGGTTTGTTGAAAACCTCATCTTTTTGGAGAGTCTCTGACTCACACTAATGAGACACACCATGATAAGTTTATAGTTTGAGATCGGGATTGATGGTGGGGGTAGGGAGACGGTAATTAATGGGGTGTTTTGGGGTTTTTTTAGAGAAGAATTTTGTGGTGGTATATTAATTGATAGTTTCTGTACGTTTGAGCCAAAATTTGAACAAATTCAATGACGATTTTCATGTTTTTTGACGAGCTCATAAACGCATTAAAAATATATGTCAAAGTCTAATTTTTGGGGTGAAAAAAATAGGATCTAAATTGGTAGGAATAGTTGGGGTATAGAGAGTATCTGAGGGGCACGTTTTTGGTGTGTATAAGAATTCATGTTGTTTAAGCACTATTCTGGGCTTCTTCCATACAAATTGGCTCACTCTTGGTGGAGTTGAATGAGTACTAAAATTAGCCGTACATATTGAAGCAATATTAGCCGCTTTACTAGGGTATTTAAAACTCTAGCTAGATTTGTTGGGATCAATGGGAGGTTTAGTTAGGAGACAGAAGGGGAAGACACGTTGGTGTTCTGTGGTGCTGTAGTAACATAGAGCTGTATAAGTACGACCATTTGGAGTAAAAGGTTACGTTCAGTCAATTAGTGACACAAAAACAACACCTCTCCATACTAAAATTCTGAAATATGATGTTGTCAAGACCCACCTATACTTTTGACCAACCATGCAAATAAGACTGTTTATAGAGTGTGGACTTGAGACATCAAAACAGGAGTCTCCATACGAGATAACACGCTCAATTGAAGTGAAATTACACAGAAACGGTGCTATTTCAGCCATTGAAAAAATCATCGTCTTCGATCTGCACCGATTTCCCAAGAACAACTCGACTGTTCCTACTTCATTCTCAATCCAGGTCACACGAGCTGGCTAACTTTGTTCAGATCGGGCTATAAAAGAGGACAACAAGATGGTCATCAAATTGGCGTAAATACAAGTAAATAAAATCTGGAAAAATGGCGATAATTTCCACCCCCAAATTTCTCATATTTATCCATATTTTCTCCAATTTCTATTATTTCTCCCCCTCCTCCCTCTCCCTTCTCTATTATTCTCCTCCCATCCTTCCTGCTCTCAAAGAATACCAACCATCACCAACAGAGACCATACAACACGGAATAACTACACTCCCCATGTCGTGATACGACACAAAACCGTCCCATCCACACTATATAAACCGCGCGCCCAGCCCCAAACAAACGCTCTTATGCACCTCTTTTGTACTCCACCTTTTTTGGCGGACGACTTTTTGCTTCGACTAGGTTAGCACGTGACCGGCTCCTTGCTGAAAAAATCTTTATTGCACCACTGCACACACTATACACCACACTAAACAATGGCCCCCAAGACTGACGGTAAGTTGAATTGAGCGTGCGTACGCAGTCTCCAAATGTGCCCCTACTAACTCCAGTTAACACCACCCTCGCCAACTCCGAGGTTGTCTACAAGTACCGAACCGCCGGAGAGATCTCCGCCAAGGTTCTGGAGCAGGTCAAGGCCCTCTGTGTTGAGGGCGCCAACATCTACGACATTTGTGTCAAGGGTGACGAGCTCCTGGTCGCCGAGACCTCCCAGATCTTCAAGGGCAAGAAGGTGGTCAAGGGTATTGCTTTCCCCACCTCCATCTCCCCCAACAACTGTGTTGCCCATCTGTCTCCCATCTCCACTGATCCCGAGGCCAAGATCGTCCTTAAGGCCGGTGACGTTGTCAAGGTGTCTCTCGGAGCCCAGATCGACGGTTACGGAGGTGTTGTTGCCGACACTCTTGTTGTTGGCGGCGGCGCTGTCTCCGGCAAGGTTGCCGACGTGATCGCCGCTGCCTGGAACGCCACCGAGGTGGCCATCCGAACCATCAAGCCCGGCAACAAGAACTGGGACGTTACCCGAAACGTCGAGGAGGTTTGCAAGGCTTTCGGCTGCACCCCCGCTGAGGGTATGCTGACCCACCAGCAGGGCCAGAACGTTCTGGACGGCAAGAAGCAGATCATCCTCAACCCCTCCGAGGGCCAGCGACAGAACTTTGAGACCTTCACCTTTGAGGCCGATGAGGTCTACGGTCTTGACATTCTCGTCTCCACCGGCGACGGTAAGGTCAAGCAGGGCGAGACCCGAACCACCATCTACAAGAAGACCGATCTTACCTACCAGCTTAAGATGCGATCTTCTCGAGCCACCTTCTCCGAGGTGCAGAAGAAGGCCGGATCTTTCCCCTTCTCTGTCCGAGTTCTTGAGGACCCCACCAAGGGCCGAATGGGTCTGACCGAGTGCAAGAACCACGGCATCGTCATTCCTTACGACGTCCACTACGAGAAGGACGGCGAGATTGTCGCCGAGTTCTTCACCACCGTCGGTGTCACCAAGGACGGCAACATCAAGCTTGCCACTGCCGCCGCCCCCGACTTCTCCGTCATCAAGTCTGACAAGAAGATTGAGAACGAGGATCTGCTCAAGGTTCTCGCCGAGCCCCTCAAGCTGTCCAAGAAGGAGCGAAAGGCCAAGGAGGCTTCTGCTTAGACGTCTAGTTATGAAAAATGTTCATGGTAAAGAGCGCCAGCGTGCGTAGCGCATCGTGCGAAGCGCCCTCGTCGTGCATGTGTATTAGTTGAGATGTAGTTTGTTAGTTGTGTGCGCCAGTGTACTTTGATACCGTAATCACATACTGGAAATGTCAATACGGTAGGGTGCAATTGAAATCACATAATCCGTTTTTATGGGCCTATTCTTTCCACGCAAAGCTGATTATGGGAATACTTATCCTCCGAATGGGGTGAGTTTTATGAGCAGTGCATTGTACGACGATACGACGAGTGTAGATGCGTACTGTATCGCTCACGGACTGTAGAATAACGATGAGCAGAGTGTGTGCCAAAGGTATCCCGTATGATCCAGTTGAGAGCATTTTGAGGGCAGGAAAATGTCGAGTACAATTCCGTGAAGCTGTTAGTTGGCCATTGGTGTTTATCAATGTCTACAGGTAGATAATGCCCTACAGTGTCAATTTGCCCGATGTTTGAAGCAACATCAGGAAGATACGATCGGTGGGCTTGTTGATACCGTATTGTTATAAAGCAATATCAGAAAGGACTATTGCCAATCAATGTAATCTCTAAGAAGAGCAACTACGAAGACACTAGGAAAAGAAACATTCCTATCAGTGACGCCCTCTGAAAGATGGTGGTACTATATAACCAAGTATCGAACCCTGCTACAGTACGAGTGCAGTACAATACTCAATTTGCAGTCTGCTAAAGTTGAAAGTTGAACAGGCAGCATTAACTCTTTGGTCAGCACACCTCATCCGGCTCTACTGTACAACCGCGCAACTGCATACTGCTCCTACTCGGCTTGGCCCGGTCGCTGATCAAACCTAAAGGCCACGTTTCGTCGGTTGGCAAGGTGTATTTTCCCACGGAGTTGAGAGCAAGTGCTCTTGAAGTCGCGATGGTGGTGAGAAGCGTCTGGCTCGGCTTTCCGTGTGCCCACTTTTACTGTGACAACGCCCAGTGCACTGTAGCATCGTTAGATTGATAAATGGTATTAGACTAGCAAATGTCCTAATCGGAGGGCAGCCTACACACCAGCTACGACACTGGTTTTGGGCGAAATACAAGAGCAGCCGAGTCGCTCTAGCTACTGCAACACGCTCCCCTCATCTCGTCTCCGCATGTAACTTTTGAACTGGCGTCCAAGTGAAACACATCCCCGAGACCCCGTTCGTTGTGTGTATGCAGCAACCGCATCTCAGCCAGACAAGAGGGTAAGCTATAGCAGCCAGTGATAGCGTTATAGAAACCAGTGGTGGGCTATAGAGTGTATTGGGAGCATCATGGGGCCCCCGCGGTTTACTTGCGCATTTGCACAGTGCCGAAGGTTGTATTGGTATAAAAGTATCACCAGATTGAAACAAGTAATTCAAGCGAGAAAAGGTGGCTGTGGAAAAAGGGACAGGTAAACGAGGGAAAAAAAGGGCTGAAAAGATTGGGAAAAAAGAGGAGAGTGAAAAGAGAGAAATTGGTGGAAATAACCCCCAAGACCCGCAACGAAATCGCCTCATAGATACACATACACATACTGCAACCCAAGCTGCACAAGATCCCGCGCATCCGCACTTCCGAAACCCAGACCTACCGAGCTTCATCTATTGCTGTCTTGCGATAGCTATCGTATTTTTGATTTGTGCCTTTTTCGTCCTTTTCCTTTCCCACGTTATTCAGAGTCTGGAAAGTCACATCACCGCGCATTACAGAGCGATACATTACACCTTTGGATACTTGTCTTGTCACTGTTAACCTGTTAACCACCACTGGTACAGTACAAAACAAAAAAGGGAAAAAAAAAAAGGAAACAAATACCCGGTTTCTGCACAAAACAGAATATCAAAAGCTCAATCAACCCATTGACTGGAACTGCCTTCTTCCGCTACATCCAGTTGATTGCAATAATTGCGCGTGAAAAGCCCATTACTTTTTTTTTTTCTTCGTCTTTTGTTCGTTTTCTGGTTTCGATTCCCTCTGCTTTTTAGGAACACCCACTAAACTTCACCCACACTCTCACACACACCCAAGTCACACACGCAGTGCACTTTTCACTTTGCAAGTGTCGGAACACCCAGCACCCCAGGCACGTCACCAACACACCAAGATGCCCGAGTGGACCGAGCCACAGACGGCAGGCCCGCACAACTCCGTGACCGGGTACAACTTTGGCACTCCGCCGCCCAAAAAGTCGGGCCGCGGCCGTAAGAAGACGGTCAAGCGAATGAGCCGCGCGTCGTCGGTGGCCTCGTCCGAGTCCAGTCCCGCGCCCGAGCCGGTTAACGGCGTCAACGGACACGAGCCCAACGGCAACACCACCGACAGCACGCGTCCATCGTCACCCTCGTCGTCACCACAGGTGGAAGACCGGGTGCAACAGTACGAGGAGAGAAACAAGAGATCGCTGCGGGTGGCACTGGACAAGACGGAACCGTCGACCGAGCGGGGCTCGCTAAAACGACAAAAGACCGCGCCCAAGAGCGGCAGTACCACGCCGAGGAAACGCGGCAGACCCAAGGGATCAACCAACAAGGAAAAGAGCAGTACGCCCACGCCGACCACTCCAAAGCTGGGATCCACCCCGAATCTCGGCCATGGATCCGGTCTGCATATTAAGATAAAGGTGGCCAGGTGAGTACCCTTCCACATTGCCGCAATCAGAGTGCTGAGCACGATTGTGTGCCAACTTTTTTATTTTATTTTTTCCATTTGGAAATCTTACATCGAGTTTGATATTCCTTTCAACTGATACCATATATATACATCGTTTCATAGACGACAGATACCCCTATTGAGATACCCATGACTGTCTTGTTTGCTTCGGCTCTGTTTTCTATTTCTATTTTCTATTATATCGCCGTGTGACACACACTAACTCAGTCCCAAAAAGCCTGGAAGTCCGTTTGGATTTGCGACTAAAACGCCGCCAAGAGTCGCGGCACCGCCCAGTGACGACGACCCTACAAAGGTGAGTATGATAAGAGTGTTTGAGGAGGATTTTGGCATTGTCACATTTTTTGACGTGTGATGTTCTTGTTATGATTGCTTTCAATGTCGTTGTGCACGTATTGTGTATGTGCCATGTCGTTGTGCATGGTTATGTGTGGTGGTATTGTGCATGTATGTGGTTGGTGGTTGTGTGAATTATTTTTTTGCGTGTGGTTATGTTACATTATATGGCCATTCCAACGTTTCATCTTTACGCTGCAATTACCTCTACCTGGGTAATTTCGATTTCGATTTTGCTTCCTGTTTCGATTATCATTTCGATTCTGCTGTCATTTCGAATATCGGTTAACACCCCACTTTGACTGTCTCGTTTCCATAACCTACTGCTACCCCTCCAACCTAATCTAACCCCAGGACAATGACGATTTTTGTGACGCGTGCAAGGGCCTAGGCCGGTTTCTGTGCTGCGAGGCGTGTCCGAAATCGTTCCATTTTGCATGCTCCGACCCGCCCTACGACGACGAGTCGTTGCCCGATGGCCAGTGGTTCTGCAAGGAGTGCAAGGCCCGCCGGTTCCCTCCCGAACCGTCGCCCAAGGGAATTTTCTCACAGCTCCTAAACCGCATCAGCCGCACCAACCCCAAGGAATTCCGGCTGCCTAAAACGATTCGCGAGTACTTTGAGGGCGTCACCACGGGGCCTTTTGGCGAGTACTCGGACGACCACGAAAAAACGGAAAAAGACATCACTCTTGCGCTGGACGATCGAGAAGTCGGGATTGTGCGCAATCTGGACAAGAACGGAAAGCCGCTCGAATGCTACAAGTGCGGCAAAAATGGACTCAACGGCCGCGGAATCACCTCCTGTGACTACTGCCCCACCGCATGGCATCTGGACTGCATTGATCCGCCGCTAGCCAACGTCAAGATGCTGGGCCGCAAGTGGAAGTGTCCCAACCACGTGGACAATGTCATTAGCTTGCCGCGAAAGCCGCGTAAATTGAAGCGAATCGACACAGATCTGCAGCGAGGGTTTGTCAACGATGGCAACATTGAGGTGTTGTTGGACGAAGGTGACGATGACGCGCCGCTATCCATCAAACCGTCGCTGGCAGACATTCGGCGCGCCAAAATGAGAGAAATGGTGATTGATGGAGTGGCCTACCGCCTGCCCGAAACAGGCATCAAGCTGGACTTTATCGACACCGTCAAAATGCATAATTGGAATGAGGCCCGAGACGAGGCCGTGGCAGCATACGCCATGTTGGATATGGTTGAAAGGGCCCACGAGGTCGAAATGGAGGAAGAGGAAGAGAAGGAGGAAAAGGAGGAAGAGGGGGACAATGAAGAGGGAGCTTTCACAGCATCGGAAAAACAGCTGCTTGCCCAGGTTAGAAAGCTGGTGGGCAGCAAGGGTTTGGATGCTGTTTTGGCTGAACTCAAGATTGAGGAAGTGGATGTGGATGTTGATGTGGATGTGGATGTGGATGTGGAGGTCAAGGATGAGGAAGTTGACCACATTAACGATGTTAACGACGTTAAAAAAGACGATGAGGCCAAGGATGCTGAAGTCGCGAACGGCATTGCCGATGCAGAAGTCAAGGACGACGTTAACGACACTAAAGATGTTGAGGTCAAAGACTTTAACGACACTGAAAAGGTTGAGGTCAAGAAGGACGACGACCTTAACGACATTGAAATGAAGGACTCTACTGAAGCAAAAGACTCAGCTAAAGTCAACGACGTCAAAAGTGAAGCTGATTGATTGATCACTTCTTCAGCTGGCTCATCTCTTTCATCATCTCCCCCGCACACCACTCACTCCGCCCACTCATGACTGCTAAACTATATGGCTACAAAAGTAGGTATTTTGTACAATAGACATTAATTTATATCTGTTTGTACTTGTAGAGTCCCGGGATATTTCTGGGCAAGTATGCACTTTTGTTGGTGCCATTTTGTAATATTCATTGTAGGCCAAATCATTGTAGCTCTCATAGCTCATTTTATAACATTAAAATACATATACAATTATTATTCATCATCCTCTTCCTCTTCGTCCTCGTCTTCACTCTCATCTTCACTCTCGTCTTCACTCTCGTCTTCCTCTTCCAGCTCCTCCACCGACTTTTCTCTGTAATCACTGACACGTCCGGAGTGACGACTGCTTCGTCTTCTGGGCTCATCTGCACCCTCAGCAGTCTTTTTCGCCTTGGGTTTCTTGGCCTTGGTCTTATTGGCCTTGGCCGTCTTGACCTTTTTCGCCTTTTTGGGCTTCTTGTCGGCCTGGTTCTCCTGGGCTCGTTTTCGCGACGTCAAAAACACTCTGATGCTGTGTGGAATCTCCTCGGCCACCTCCTGAGGCATGTACGACGTCTGGGACGCCTGTTTAGCCTGTTCAGGTGTGTCAAACGGCTTGAAAATATCCGCAGGCATGTTGGCCTTGCCCGGATAAGTGGGGATCTGGAGATTGAACTTGTTTTCCGCATACAGGCGAATGGAAAGTTGTGCCAGCTCCGAGAGGAAGTGCACGCCCTTGTCCAGATGCATAATGTTGGCCCGTTCCTCGTCAACAGCATCCTGGAACTGCTTGACTCGCTGCGCAAGATGGAACAACATGGCCAGGTTCTCTGTGTCCGCCACAATCTGCAAAAAGACCAGAATCGCATACAGCGGCTCCTCCAGATGCTCACCAGTGACGGCTCCTCCGGTGTGGATGATCAGATCACGTCCGAGAAAGTGCAGCAGACGCGGGAACAGAGCCACAAAAACAGTGGACTTGGGGTTCGACTTGAGCTCATTGTCGTGCTTGGCTCGCACCCATCGCACCACATCGTCCTTGAACGATGCCTCGGACTCAACTCCGATGCATAGCAGCGGCAGCAGCAGGTACTTCCAGCCAATCTTGTTCTTGTTCATCAGCGCCATGAGTTTCTGCATTAACTGTTTACGCACCTCGGGGTCGGGATGTCGAACGGTTCGTGACAAGGAAATTATATGCTGTGCCTTGATCTTGTCGTTTCGGTAAGTCGGGTGCCATGCGAGCCGCAACAGCTCCAGAGAAATGCCCAAGTGCACCGATGGGGCCAGTTCCTGGTCCACCATGTCGCCGTCTTCGTCTATTTCGAGATCCTTGGGGTCAATAAGGTCGCAAATGATTTGAACCAGGTTGGGGTTGCCCTTGGCAGCCTCATGAGTGATTGCAAACGAAACTGCAAATCCAGACATTTCAGAATCGGGATCTTTCATCTCTGCGATCAACAGATTGGCGTCTTCTGACAGATCGTGTTTGGACAGCAGTTCGGGCTTTCGCTTGTAAATCTGCGTCAGGGCAGTGTACTTGGAATCAGTGTTAGGAGAGCCAACTAGAGATTTGATAACAGAAGCTGAAAGAATAGTGGGAGCAGCACAGCAGGCAATAGCAGTAGCGTAGTTTGCTTCCAGAGGGGCTCCTTCGAGAATCAAAGTGGTCAGGGGCTTGAAGGCGTTCTTGGGAACCTTGAGAGTGTTGTTGCCTCGCTTGCCCATGGCTGCCAGGGTTCGGAGAGTCTCTTCGGAAGCAACGCCGTCAACAATAGAATCAAACATGCCGTTGACATGACCGGTCAAAAGAGCAGGGTTGATCTTTGACACGTGTTCCAGGAACGACGCTGCAACAGGTTTGGTCACCAACAGGGCCAGAATCGACTTGTTCAGAAGCAAGTTGGAGCATCGGTACAAGAGCACAGCGATAATATCCCTGGCCTCGTCCTCGTACTCGTCGAGAATTCGATCCTGGGCCTCAATGATCTCCTCGACGGACGAGTCTGGCGAAATGCAAACGCTCAGGTGGTCAGAGTAGTTTTCGAGAAGATCGGAAATGGCAGGAGACGCCAGTTTGGGGTTAGGAGTAATGTTGGCCATCCATTCGATAATGGATTCCTTTTGGGCTTCCGTGATGGCGTCTCCCATTGCGGCCTTGAAGTACTCGGAAATGGTGTTTTGCCAGTTGATCATGGAATGGAACGATTTTCGCGCAGGAGACGAGTCATCCCCAAGAGACGCCAGAACCACCAGTAGACGCTCCACTCGAGTATCAACGTCCGAGTCACGAGTTAAAACAGACTCGTGGAAAACACGCTCCATGTTGAAGGTAATTTCGGGGTTGTTTTTAAACACCAGGTTGAGAAGAGCACTGGGGATCCATTCAGCGATACTGGCAACGTCTTCGTCGGTTTCAATGGAAGGATACGCATCTGCGTACAGCTGAGCACACACTTCGGTGGCTGTTTTTCGCACCTGGGGCTTCTTGTCTCCCATTCGGTCTGTCATGAGTTTGATGAACTCGTCGGAGCCAGCAACGAGGTTTTTGAGAATGTCGGGGGGAAGTTCTCCAAGAGACTCGATTGCCTGGATTCGAACTCGCTCGTCTTCGTCAATCAACAGCTGCAACAGCGTCTTTGAAATCTCTCGTGTCACGTCGGTACGTGCAAGGAGGATATCATGGGCCTTCTGAGCCCACATTTCACGCACCTCGGGATCCTTATCACGACACCGGTCGCGCCACAGGTTCCAACACGTGTCGTAGGTGGTGACAAAGTTGACCTCGCTGGGCTGGTGGCTCACCATGTCGCCCACAACCTCGACCAGCAGCAACCGCACAGCTGTTTTCTCGGTGATCAGCTCGGCCTGCAAGTATCCAACCAGTTGGGCAATGGTTTCGGGCACGGCCTTCCAGATTTCCACCACGAGTTTGTGTAGTCGAGCCAGCTCCGTCATTTTCGTGTCTTCGTCCTCCTCGGCTTCGTCTCCACACTCGCTGTTGAACACGTCGTTGAAGTACGCAAACAGCGACTTGGCCATCACCGTCTTGTTGTCAGCACACAGAATCTTGCTGAGTGCGTAGCCGGCGTTTTCAAACCCGAGTGATGCCTGTTTGGAGGCTGCCGCCTTCTTGGGCACCGCTACAAATTGCGAAAAGACCACTCGAGCAGACTGCATGGGCAGATTGCCCTCCTGGTTGATTTCGTAGAGCAGTTGGTTGAGCACTCGTGGAAGCAACACGGCGTGCTTGCTGTCGGGCTTGGTGGTATACAGCTTGTAGAAGAGCAAAAACAGGTCGTCGATGAACTTGTCGCGGGTTTCGAAATCGTTGGCCAGCACAATGCAGTTGAGCGACTCGACGTTTTCCAACAGCTCAAAGCTCTCGGCGTAGCTGGCGGCCTCGGTGTTGGTCAAGGCCTTGAACCGGCGCTTGAAGAGCTGGAAAACGCGTTCCAGGTCGGAGATGGAGAGTGGGGCGTCCGGAGCAAAGATTTTCAGCAGCTCAAGGAAACACAGAGACGCGTACGCCTGTGTCGTCTGGTCCTTGGACTCCAGAATCCGCTTGTCCAGCAGCGCTTGTCGGATAGGTTTGCTTCCGTTGATGTCCAGACCGCCCTGTTCCACGGTACGCAGCTCGTCCAGCAGTTTCTGTTGGGTGTTAGTAAAAGAGTCCGAGTTTTTGAAATCAAGAGCAATCGTTGCGGTACTCACCTTGACATTGTTCTTTATGGCGCCCGTGTCTCCCTTGAGGAGATTGGTCGTCTTCAATCGCGCCTTGGCCGTCATTGATTGAATATGATGTCGTGTTGTTAGGTGTGGTGACTTTCCAACATCGCGTCCGACGCGAAACTTAATGTGGTAATTTGCTGACGTGAGTGCATGTATGGCTGGTCAGACCATGTGGTTGGGATGATGGGCATAATACAGGGATGGAGGGAAGGACTATGGTTGTATTATTTTGGATACATTTTTCGATTTTGGAATTTTGCATTATTTTGCCGTAAATTTCATTAGCTCTTTATGTTTCAGACATACAAACGATATAGTCACCGGGCATGCCTCAGTGCCTCAGTGCGCTGCATGGTTGGGGCTGGGAGAGTCGACAGGTTTGTACAGTAGAAGTATTTGCAAGTAGCAGTTTGGGGGGA
The DNA here is from genome assembly GCA_900519065.1 of Yarrowia hollandica. NCBI lineage: Eukaryota > Fungi > Ascomycota > Dipodascomycetes > Dipodascales > Yarrowia > Yarrowia hollandica. Next base: position 781,494 of record ULGV01000003.1, on the reverse strand, counting down.
AGTTGGATGAGAATTGTCTTTTTCTTTTTTTTTTTTTTTTTTTGAATGAATGAATTTGAAACGTATTTCACCATTCGTGTGTTCAAATTTCATCGATTTTCACACATCCCTTCTCTTAGCTTTTTTTTTTTTTTTTTAGTTGACTCATTTCCCACTTTTGTTGACTTTTGTTGACTTTTGTTGACTTTTGTTGACTTTTGTTGACTTTTGTTGACTTTTGTTGACTTTTGTTGACTTTTGTTGAACGTAAATAGGAGGGGATGGAGAAAGGGGGACAATTTCACACTATTTGATAATAACAAGTAGCCATGGCTGTTTCATCAGTCAAACACTATTCATGTATGTTTCATTCAAACAAGCCCTTTTTTCAACACCATCCATACGGTAGCTACAGCACACTCCGTATATGATACATATAAAATTCATGAAGGAGGCTTTTGTTGTACGGCGATGAAGGAAGGCGCATGGTGAGCGCATGCGAGATTTATGGTCTGCAGTGGTGTAAATCTTCGTCTTTGAGATATCTTTCCGAGCCTTAGAAATTATATCATGTCCTTCGTGCCCTTTCTTCTGTTATTCTATCCTATTAACATCAAACGCAGGGATGTTTTAAACCGATTTTCAACATCTGCCATATAGTGACGACCGCCGGTGTCAGACCCAAGTTACAGGTCTCTTCTAATGACAGATCCGAGCTAATGGCGTTGTCGTGGTCGTTATTGGTTTCTAACTAGTCTGGTTTTGGCCCAATTCATCACTTTCAACAACTGCGACTCTTCCCCCTCAATTCATCATTTGAGCACTGACTTGCCATAAACGTCACCCGTCAACTTCTCCGCATCGCCCCTCTCACTGTCTGTTTCACAGTGTTATCTGAAGATACCCGACACTATGCAGTACAAAGATCCAAGACACAAAGATACCCTATATCCCCGATTGTTGCCTGCTCAATAATGGTTCCACAACTACACCCACACAAACAAAACAAAAACATGTATAAATATTCTATCTAATGCATTATACTGGCGACCGTGCATGGGGCGCAATTCGCACAGAGTCAGGGATCCGCGGAGGATTGAATGACTCGCCGGCGGAAGACGGCTCGTCCTTTGGATCGGACTGGTCTTCTTCTTCTCCAACCTCGGTACCAATCTGGACTCCGTCGGCATTGACTCCTGCGATGGGTTCGTTAATGTGCAGAGGAGGCACAGTGAAGTAATGCATATACCACGGCACCGCGATTGCAAACGCAGATCCTCCCACAATGTTTCCGATGGATACGCCTACCAGCGACTTGTGGATAAACAGTCCCACGCTGTGCGGAGAGCCGTTGAAAAGTCCCAGGCTGACGAGAAACATGTCAGCAACCACATGGTCGAACCCAATGTAAACAAAGGCAAATACGGGCACCAAAAGTGCAAGGTACTTGGCCACAAATGTTCGACACATGAAGGACAAGTAAATGCCCATGCAAACCAGCGCGTTACATGCGACGGCCCGCGCAAATAGCTGTGCCCACGTCGGGTCCGTCAGCTTGGACACCACAGTCACGTAGGATGCATTCACTATCCCCTCTGTGCGTGCCAGGCCTGTCGAGTAGGCAAAAACGTAGCTGACAAACAGCACTCCTCCCAGGTTTCCAAACCAGGTGACCACCCATGATCTCAGCAGCGCCCACACACTGATTTTTCCCGTCATACACCCCACTGTGAAAAACAAAATGTTGGAGTTGAACAGGTCCAGACCAAACATGGTGATAAGGATCAGGCCGATAGAGTATGCAGCGGCCTCGGGCACCTTGGGCTGCCAGTCGTTCGCCCCATCCACCGTCTGACCAGATACCGAGTTGCCTTGCACGGTGATGGCGACAAAAGCTCCAATAGATTGCATGATTCCTCCACACACGGAGCTGACGAAGAGCTTGATCCAGCCTTGTCGGTGTTTCCGGCGTGCAACGGCTACCATTTCCAGAGCACATTCCTCGGGCGGAATGAGGGGCGCCAGTGCCCTGATTACGTCGTGACTCGTGTTCTGTGGCATCGCTCTTTGCCAACAGCAGCAGTTTTCGGTATCTCTGGAAAGGACGGTGCGGCTCTACCGGCAACTTTTTGTTAGTAGCCCATGGTTTAAGCTTTAGACTTTGTGCAGTTGGACTAACTGAAACTTTGTTAGGTCTCTGGTCTGGTGGGACCTCTAAAAAGAAGGGTAAACCTCACGCAACCACTTTCAGCGCTAAAGTCGCATGCGGCGTTTTTTATATTTTGTCGTCGCGCGCAACTTCAGGTGGTGGTGCGCATGCGACGCCCGTGCCTGTGCGGCTCACACTGCTCTGGTCCTGATAAGCCACACGTTGAGATATTAATTACACAATTTGAAAGCAAGCATAAAAAAAGAGAACTAAAGTGCACAAAAAGTTAAGCGAGATGAAAAATGAATGTGACAGGCCACCTCATGTCGGCTGCCCCACGTGTAGTATAATTTATTTTCTTGATGCCCTTGGCGCTAGTTAGTTTTGTGTGCTTAACTCTTGTAGTATCAGGGCAAAGAACCGTTTGGTTTGGGTTTATTGCCTCGTTTGATCAACCTTTCTATATCTAATCCACCCGTTTTGAGTCTCACCTGTATGATTTATTCCTTTCCTTAAACCTTGATTCGTTATCGCGGAGTCGCCTGCACCTCTACATATCGACACCACGAAAAAAATACGCCGCTTGCAGAAGCCACAAATGGGATACACACAAGGAAACGCACTGGGTAATGAAACGTCTAGTAATTTTTTCAATTATAAGCTTTTAGAAAAGCATACCCCGTTGCTTTGTTTGAAAATGACACTAGTCTCACTTTTTGGTCATCGTCGTTTAGCGTTCGATAACGACCCCAAGATGCCGAACTTATAGAAGAGTATCGCGAGCCATTGAGGACTTAAAAGGGGTGTGACGAGGATGAGATTTAAAAATTAAAATTTTAGCTTTAGTTCCCTACACGTTTGGTTTTTGTCCAATCTCCATAACCCTGCGGAATCATTCAAAAACAAAATTCCGAGCATTTTGTCACGTGACTTTTGAGGCATTAGTTTAAGGCCCCGAATTTTTGCGGAAATGCAAGATCAGAATTTCTGGCCTAGATGGTGCAGACCTGAATTAAGGTTTGAGTTTGCATTTTCGAGGTCGTGAGTTCGATGCTCCAGTGGCGCAGCTGGTTAGCGCTTCGTGCTTATAGATTTTAGACTTGATCATTCTCTATGTCAAAGTCACGGTCGTGTGAGGAACGCGACGGTCGTGGGTTCAATCCCCTCCTGGAGCATTCTTTTTGTGAAGGAGGGAGTGTTTTTTGTATCCTTGGGTATTTGAACTTATTTTTTGGCCTATTTCTACACTGTACAGCGTCTACTGTTAGTATTCGTACTGTATCAACAAACACATTTCTATCTATCATTATTGAGTGATGAGTCCCAGAATAACGCACCATGTGAGGTTCACAACGCAGTTACACGGGACAATGAGGTTTTGCGGCAGCACAAAAAAGGCCACCGTTGAGAAGATGGGCCAGATGAGCCAGCTGCTCTTGAGTGTCTTCCAGAAAGACTCATGCAGGGTAGAGGAGACGGACGCGGCGTCCCAGTAGGCGGACAGCGACAAAAACATGAGCTGGAACATGGGGTTTCCACACATCTGGTCAATCAGCACTCGCATAATTGTTACTGGCACTTTGGCGATGAGCATGTCAGTCCACATTTTCGTCGTGACTCCGTTGATGACTCCCCACACGTAGAACTTGAAGAGTTGTGAGTAGTTTGGGCGACGCGTGATAAACGCCTGTGTGATGCCCTGGCTGAGACCAGACAGACACAGACATATGAGTGCCGCCAGTCCCAGGGGGCTTTGTGTTTCCAGCTCGTCAAAATGCACCACCACGACTGCCGTGGATGCCACCTGGAGAAATACCAGCAGCAGTAGTTTGAGGTTCCATGGCGGACGATGAATGTGTTTTTCCGACGAACCGGCTTCAGCAGGTGCCCAGTTGGCGGGCTTGTCCTTGATTAGGCCCAGTTCAATGTCGTCTTGAGCCATGCAAAAGTCGGATTCGATGAGCTTGATGTCCTGGCCATGTCATGTGCATGGAGGTTGGATCTCGCGTGAGGAGGGTAATCGAGCGTTCATCAACCTAAATTTTCTTAGGGGGCATCGGATCGGTTCGTTCATGCCACTACGCCCGGAACGCTGGGCCGTGGGGATGGCGTTGTTTACTGTAAATCTACGAGACTTGTACTTTTTTCTGCTTCATGTTGCATTTTTCAAAAAATGTTAAGGTTTACGTGGACATACAAGTCTGGATGTGTGCTTGCTTTTTCAGTGTATAACAGCGTATTATTATTGGGGCAGATCGTAAAGTCGTATATTCAACGTCCTTCAGGCGCCTGTCTCAAAATGCGAGCCACTAATGCAACCTTGTGAGGGTGAAAATATGTCAATTTAAGCCATACACGCGTTTTTGGACTAGTATGTACCAGGTAAGCAGTTTTGGTGCTAGCCGTTTTATTTCCGGAAACCCCCACAAAACCTGTGCAACTGAAACGTGGGGGTGCTTGCGGGTTGGGAAGTTGCTTTTGGATAACAGATCTAACCCCAGGTTGCTAAGGCAGCTGGAGCCGTCAAATAAGCCGCCGTCGCTATAAAGAGGCTGAATAGAGGCTGAGAAAGGGTGAGTCCATCTTTGGTTTTACATGGCGTTCCTTAGTGTGATATTTCAGCCTCCAGACCCGTCATTTGCCAGAGGTTAAAGGGTTGTAAGGACCAGAGAAAAACGATGATGTTTTTTATTGAATGTTGCCCCGTTTTTCCAATTGCTCTAATTCGTTACCCCACTAACCGAACGGCTCCTCTATGCTTCTAACACACTCACTCAACGGGATAGTAGCCAGTGGTTTGCGGAGTCCGTCTTAGATGCATGCCATTATTAGGTTACCCCAGAATCGCACTGCATATTACTCACCGCCCGTAACGTTTCCTCGTATTCCCCTCTCACAACAACTAGGAGAAACTAAAAGAAAATCATGGCCACTCTACAGAAAAGCATTGCCAAAACAGGCGCCGGAATCTTCATCCCCGGAGCCCAGGAGCTCTCTTACTCCCAGTTCTTCGACCTCATTGGAGACTTTCAGAAACAGCTGGCCCAGGTAGGCCTGCCGGTGCAGAGCGCGGTTTCTATTGCCATCCCCAACTCGCTGGAGTTCTCCGTTGCCTTCCTGGCTGTCACCTTCTCTCGATATATTGCGGCCCCCCTCAATTCGGCGTACAAAAAGTCCGAATTTGAGTTCTACATTGATGATCTCAAGTCCAAGCTGGTGCTGGTGCCCCAGGGAGCTGTGGCCAAGAACCTGGCTTCCGTCCAGGCCGCCCGAACCTTCAACGCCGCCATCGCAGAGGTGTACTGGGACGACCACAAGAAGCGCATTGTCATGGAAGTCAAGGAGGGCCCTTCTGCTGCCCCCGCGGCTGTCCCCACCCCGGACGAGGTCTCTCCTGAGGATGTGGCCCTTGTTCTGCATACTAGTGGAACCACCGGCAGACCCAAGGCCGTGCCCCTGACTCAGCGAAACCTGTGCCGAACCATGAGCAACATTGTCGAGACCTACAAGCTGACGGACAAGGACACCACGTACCTGGTGATGCCTCTGTTCCACGTTCACGGTCTGCTGTGCGCTTTCCTGGCTCCTCTGGCCTCTGGAGGAGGTATCGTCATCCCCGCTAAGTTCTCCGCCTCGCAGTTCTGGGACGACTTTGTCAAGTACAAGTGCAACTGGTACACTGCTGTGCCCACTATCCACCAGATTCTGCTCAACACCAAGCTGCCCCAACCTCTGCCCAACATTCGTTTCATTCGATCGTGCTCGTCGGCTCTGGCTCCCGCCACCTTCAATCAGATTGAAAAGGCCTTCAAGGCACCTGTTGTTGAGGCTTACGCCATGACCGAGGCTGCCCATCAGATGACCTCCAACAACCTGCCTCCTGGCCAACGAAAGGCTGGAACCGTGGGTGTGGGCCAGGGTGTCGAGGTCAAGATCCTAGATGACAATGGAGACGAGGTCCCCCAGGGCAAGATTGCCGAGATCTGCATCCGTGGCGAGAACGTGACCAAGGGCTACATCAACAACCCCGAGGCCAACAAGTCGTCATTCACCAAGGGTGGCTTCTTCCGAACCGGAGACCAGGGCTTCAAGGACACTGACGGCTTTGTTAACATCACTGGTCGAATCAAGGAGCTCATCAACCGAGGTGGAGAGAAGATCTCGCCCATTGAGCTCGATGGTGTCATGCTCGAGCATCCCGCTGTGGCTGAGGCTGTGTGCTTTGGTGCCCCCGACGAAATGTACGGCCAGCAGGTTAACGCTGCCATTGTTCTCAAGAAGGACGCCAAGGCCACCGAGCAGGATATCAAGGACTTTATGACGGACAAGGTTGCCAAGTTCAAGGTTCCTGCCCGAGTTTTCTTCACTGACATTATGCCCAAGACTGCCACCGGTAAGATTCAGCGAAGATTTGTGGCCCAGAAGTTCCTCGATAAGGCTAAGCTTTAAGCGAGTTTTGGGGAACAAGGACCTGTACATGATTAGGCTGTAAGATCGATGATAATTTGATGCAGTAAGTGAAAAGAATGGGATGGTCTTCTCCTGAAAATTCATAGAAATGTAGCTATTGAACTCGGACTTGTTGAGAAAATATCTATCAGTCCGGAAGCTAACTGTGGACCAACATATGGTCAAACAAGTGTCGTTTCGGTCTGGCTGGGGTCAAAAAAGGGCTTAGTTTCGTGACCATTGCCCATCTAGACATCAATTCCCCGCAATACACGTGGAATTCAACCCCTTTAGATCAACTTGAGTCACTTTGTGGTCTCACCAATAGTAATGTTACAGTATCTCTTTTGGTTGGCTCTTCCATGTAGCGATAACACGCTAAACTTGTTTAGATTCAAAAGTCGAGCATGGACTCGCGTATACTTGACCAAACGATCAGAACTTGACAAGCGAACACGAGAAAACCACCATCTAGTTGCACACGTCTAGTCTGGAAAAATGAAGATGAGGGGTAAACTTGTTCTGCTTAAATGTGGGAGGAGGGGTATACGTGGGCTGGAGATGAGTTTAGTTGTTTAGCGTGAGGGGGCACCGAGAAGTCGCCGAAGTGCTCTATTCCCCTTTTCTGCCCACATTTTGGACAATCAATAACGCTTTCAAATGATTGCCACATCTGTCTCTTGTGTTATTTTCATGCATTTTAGCCCCTCTCCGCAGCGTGCAATTCGAGGGCTCCTCTGCAGGCTAGAGTCTAGATCCGTCTAGTGGTACACATTGCACATATCCGTAATCTACATGGTTTTTTCCATACCAGGGTCTTTTTCGTTTAATATCAGTTTCTATCAACTCTAGAATCTTTTTCTGGCAAAACCAGACCGATATTATTGTGCTGTGCTGCTGCTCCTCCTCCATCTATACATCACCAGCTGGAGGTGGTCGTCTTCCCCCAACATTTGTGGTTCTCCAACCTTGCTGTACAGTTGAAAAACCGACTATTTTAGCCTACTGCTAACACCTCGTTTAACTGTGTACCCCACAATGTCCTCATGAATCAGACGTGTACATGGTGCGAGTACAACCTCCACCCACGATATATAAGGGGGGAGACTGTCCACCCATGACTATCTCCGTATCCTCATGCCCATCTTCAACAACAAAATTACTCCTTCTATGAACAACGACATCGATCTTGAACACGGCGGATCCACCGATGAAATCTCCCAAATGGAGAACAGCAAAGATAGTCGGACTCAAACTGTGGGACACAACACCGAGTACCTAATCATTGCTGGAACTCGATACCATCGATCCGAGTTCATGCAAGCCTTTGGAGGCACCTTGAACCCTGGTTCGGCTCCCGCGCCTTCCAGAAAGTTTGGAAATGCTGCTCCCGTTGGTCTGTTTGCCTTCTCCATGACCATGATGATCCTGGGCTTCTGCACCTGCGGAGTCCGGGGAATTGGAGCTCCCAATATCATGGTGGGATGTGCCATTTTCGGTGGTGGTCTGTGTGAACTTGTTGCCGGTATCTGGGAAATTGTTTGCGAAAACACGTTTGCAGCCTGCGTCTTTCTCTGCTTCTCATGCTTCTGGCTCTCATGGTCCCTACTCCACTTGCCGATTGGAATCGAAAAGTACTACAAAACGGATGACGAGTTTGCCCAGGCCATGGGAGTCTTTCTTATGTGTTGGTTTGTCTTTGCTTTCCTCATGACACTGTGTACATTAAAGGCGACCGTGGCCTTTTTTGTCATGTTTGTGTGTCTGGACCTGGCAGTCCTCTGTCTGGCGGCAGGCAACTTTACAGGCAACCACCACCTGCTGGTTGCTGGAGGAGCCTTCTGTATTGCCACCGGTTTGTTTGGTTGTTGGAACGGAATGGCCGGCGTAGCCTCACCTCAATCAACCTACAAGTGTTTTATTCCTGTGCCCATTATGATGCCTGGAGCCCACAAGCAGGAGTAATTATTTTATATTTATAGCGTAATTTAAATCATGTTTTTTTTAGCAAATGCGAACCATTTTTCTTAATTTATATAATAAATACGACACTACCAATGACGAACCATCAAAAGATGCTCCTCAAGAGACTGTGTCAACCTTCTCAGCTCGTTTCGAGACAAACCCTCCTCGATGACCACCTGCTCAATGGCATGCTTTCCGTTAAAGTAAGGCTTGAGCCGGTTGAACAACAAGACGACATCCTGGGGCTGGTTTTCCAAAATCTTGTTAAGCCACTTTCGTTGAGTGAGAGTCGCTCGGTCGGGCTCAAGCAAAATGGAGTCTTCAATGCTGTCGTCTTCGGCAAAATGAATCTCAGAGGCCTCGGGAGAGTCCTTGGAAACATGGCTGCTGACACTAGCAGCAAAGTTTCTGTCTTTCAGCGACTCGGACGACTTCCGAGAGATGGCCAGGGGGTTGGTCAGGTTGAAATCGTTATCTCGCTTGTCTCGCGTTTGGTTTTTCACCTGCAGCTTAATTTTCTTGGAGATCTTCAAGTACAAAAACGTACGCAACTGGGTGACAAATCCATACTGAAGCAGCCATGCCAGAGCACGGTAGTACATGGTCTTGTGGTCTCGAGACGGGATGAGTTTGGCAAATTGCTGTGGTTTCCCTGTTGACAGAGAAGACAACATTCGAGGCAGAGAAGGCAGCCCGGGGAATTTACCTGCGAATCGAGGAGCAAATTCATACAGTGACTCAATAGGTGCAATTGGAGACACAATGTATGAGTTACCCTTATGGATGGGCAAAATGGCTCTACCTCGACGCCAATAAATAAGATGTTTGCTGAACCCCAGAGCCTGTTCGGCTGAGATTTGCAAATCATGAACAACCTGTTTTAGCGGAATCCAGGGCTTGAGATGCGAAATGAAGTTGCACAGAGTGTAGTCCTTTTGCGCCTCGAGGTCCGAAATGATAGCGTCAGGTTCGTCCAGCAGCAAAAGCGCAAAATGAAGCTGCTTGGAGTCCGAGTCGGAAAAGGATTCGGTTGTAAGATAAGCACCAGAAATATGGGGCTCCGTTACCAGTGGTAGAGACGCCATTTCCGTTTCCACGGGAATCTGGAAACTTCGCACGCTCTTATTCAGAACAATGGATGCAATAGAAGCGTTCTGGATAGAGTGGAACAATTGAGCGATTCCATGGGCTAGAGGACATGTGGTGATAGTTTCTCTCCACAAATCCGCCATTCCCCGTTTTTCGTAAGCCGCGGTTTCTCGCAAATGTGAAATCTGACGCAATTGTTGACCCACCCAATCAGACTTGTCCTGCTCAGCTCTCAGAGCCACAGCGAACTGCGATGCAATATAAAAGTACATTTCGTCCACGCGTTGGTTGTACTCTGCCAATGGTGGATTGACCACAAATGAGACGTGGAATGAGACAATGTTTGACTTTGGCTGTTCCTCTCCGTCCTCATCGTTCTCTTCTCTGTCATACTCCTTTTTCCGTCTCCATCTTCCGTCGTCATTGATATGCACGGGAAGACCCGTGAACACCATGTCGTCCAGAGTCAGCTCAAACCGCTGCTGGCACATGCTCTTTTCAGGCGTCAAAATATCGCCCAGAAACTGCGCATCGAACCCAAGCACCTTGTCCCACGAGTTCTCAGACAGGGAATTCTTGCGTGACGTGCCCTGGGATGCCGTGGTGGTTCCATCGTCCTCCGGAGCGTCGTCACCAAAGTTGTAGACAAAATCTGCCGTGGTCGTGTAGTTGCTGATGAGATTTTTGAGAATATCCTTTTTCCGTCGTCGGTTTTCCTTCTTGCCCTGATCCCGTTTGTTCAATCGCTTGTAATCCAACGCAGGTGCCTCTTCCTCCTCCTTGTCGCTCTCGCCCGAGTCTGATAAAATGTCCCCAATGTCGTCCTCCGAAGATTCACTGTCGCCTGAAGACTCCTCATTCTCCCGAAAGATGACAGGAGCAGCCGCTCGATATCCGTATGACTTGGGCTTGGGTGGGTAATGGAAGACAAACTGAGGTCCTGTCGACGTGGCACACGTGACCAAAATCGCCAATAGACACGGATTGGGGATGTTTGTCATGTCGTTGGAGTGTACGAGATGGCGCGCTTGACGGCTATCTATCTGACCTTGACCCCAGACCAATGCATATGCATGTCAAATCATGTGACTGAAATGGTCAAAACAAGTGGTCCAGGATATATAATAAGGAGCCACATCTACAACAATAAAATAAGCCAACCGTGTCGGTATTGAAAAAAAGATTACAGCACCCAGGATTCTCGTATGGTCTCCCACTACAATACTAACTAGGCTCTCTGGTGCTTGACTATGGCTGATCGGACGGGAAGCCGTATTTTCACCAGGATATGGCCGTAACCAAACCTCCGATACGGGGAATCGAACCCCGGTCTCCACGGTTCTCAAGTAAATTACTTGGATGAGAGCGTGATGTGATAGCCCCTACACTATATCGGAAATGGGGAAGCGTAAATAGCCCGACGTGGGGCTTGAACCCACAGCCTTGAGATTGCTTAATAATAAGAGTCTCACGCTCTACCGATTGAGCTAGCCAGGCTTGACGCTGAAATCGGAAGATTTTTGGGCCATCGGCTTTCGCTTCAGATTATGTAATCCGTCGATTTTCTTGAACGCTATAGAGACGCTGGAGACGTTTGGGCAGTACTACTCTGTAGTTACAGCTTTCACGGAAATAATGGTACTACATTTATCATTATAGGTACTCTCAAAAGTTCTCTGTGCGAAGCATTGTCGTCATGTAATTACACCGCATGGCAGTTGCCTGGTACTCCGACAGTACAACATGAATACGGAAGCTTCAAGTCGAGCACAAACAACTGGGGGCAACTGAGGTACGATGTTGATACTACAGCTAAGTTTATCATCATAAATATCCCACTTTGTTATGTCGACAGAACTTGTAGACTGTTCTGTAAAGTACACCTTCTCGTGGTCTAATATCGTTATTAGGGAGTCAATAGATTCCAGTTATCATAAGTTGTTGTACGGAGGCTACAGTCTATAGTTGCTAAATCCCTTGTGAGTGTACTCAGATATTCTCGATCTATCATTCTATTATAATACATAAATATTCTACAAGCTATAATTACAGGGCCCCCTTGGCATTAGCGATATTTGACCAACGAAGGGCATACCGGGATAGACTCTCGTTGTCTTTTTTTTGAAACGCCGCTACCCGTGGGGTCGGGAATCGGTCCCGAAGTTCGTGGTCTCTTTGCAAACTCAGGAGTCTGTTCCAAAGCAGTTTCAATGTAGGTATAGTTGTCGTTGTTTCGGCTTCCGTAGTCATAGAACAAGACATCTCTGTCCAGTTCCAGAGCCCTCAACAAGTGTGTCCAGTCAAGCGGCTGAAAGTAAATGATTAGCTTTTCAAGGAGGGCTGCAGTAGCCGTATTGTTTCGCAGTTGAGTGATGATATCAATAGGGACGTATCTTATCAGGGCTCCAGCCTTTCTGAAAACTGGCATTGTGGTATCCAAGGTTTTGAGCAAAGTGACGACAGTGCCAACGTAGTCTTGCAATTCTGTCTTCTGGTCTGAGTACTGTTTTCGAGCTTGCTCTAGTCTCTCCAACACTGGTAACTTGGAGTCTCCAAAGTACTCATCCACACAGTCAAATGGATAAAACAGTTCGTCTGGCTGGTTCGAAATCGTTGGTAGATCCGCTGCATCGGTCTTGGGGGCGGCTGAGTAGTATCCCGAGTAGTTTGGGTATCCTGGTTGGTATCCTGAGTACATGTTGGGTTGCTAATTTAGAAACAAACAAGGCAGGATTTGTGGGGTATATATACGAAGATAAGGTGGTTACACAAAGGGCCCGGAGTCTAACACCCCACCACGACATGCGTGTGATAATAATTGGATATAGGGAATTTATACATGAAGACATAAAATCATAATCATCAAATTACCATGAGAGATATAAATAAATAAAGACCCACTTACTTGGGCTCGACAATGCACGATCGTCGCCACAGACCGTTGCTGTCCTCGCTGATGAGACTCTGGGCTCGGTCCATCTCCATGTGGAGCCACTGCTGCAGCTCCTTGACGGGCTGAAGACGGTACGGGATTTGGAATCGCTGAATCTCGCCAATAATCTTGGCGGTTCGCGCGTGCTTGTCAAAGTTGATGACCGACACAGAAGGAGCAGAACCAGCACCTCCCTGGGGGATGTACAGACGCTTGTCAGCGTTACCCTCCTCGATGAAGGTCAAATCGGTCAGGTAGACTCCCAGGTAAGGCACACAGGGAATGTCCTGCTGACGGATTCGAGATCGGTAGGCGACAAAGTTCTTCTCGGGCAGAACAATGGCCTTGAGCGAAGCAAACAGCTCCTGGTACCGAGGAGACAGCATCTCCCAGGTCTTTCGCAGCCGCATGATTGACACGGACTGCAGCGCACTGACAATGGTCAGCATCGAGTTGAAGTTGCCCAGCTCAAGACACTTGTCACCAATCTTGATCCACTGCTTGAGAATGTTCTTTCGCTGCTTGGCGTTGAGACCGTGTCGCAGAATGGAGTCACCCACCAGAGCACTGAGCTTGTTGGTGTTGAGCGTCATGGCTGCCACGTTTGGAGCCCGGCCCATCTTTCGCTTCTTGCTGGCAAAGTTGAGGTCCATAAACTCCTCAGTGTTGATCTTGCAGAAGAGCTCATTGTCGATGAGCGTCAGCTGTCGCGCAATGTCAAAGGCGTCGAAGCCCACAATGGAAATGGTGGCCTCGGGAGAAATCACATTTCGAAGGGCAGCCCAGTTGGGGTTGGAAGTGAGCGAGGCAGTTCGACGGTTGCCAGTGTCAGATGAGGCGTTGGCAACATTGTCAAAAAACTTGGAAATCATCGTCAGCTGAGACTTGCTTACGTTGCTGGAAGGAACGGCACCAGAGTTGTAAATAGACATGGCAGGACGACCAGTGTTAGCCACAGCAACCCACTTTTGGATAGGAGGCTTGTAAGCGGGGTCCTGGGCCTTGGTGATCAGAGACTTGAGCACCTGAGCAGAGTTGGCCTGCTCCATGGCCAGAGTCTCAGCAAACGAACGCATCAGGGGAAGAGCCTCAGTGTCCACGGGCTTCCAGTACGACTCGAGCCACTGCTTGAAGGTGTTGAAGACTCGAATAACCACGTCCTCATCCGGCTTCTGTGATCGTTCCACCAGAAACTCGGCAAGCTCAATGGGAGTGCAGAAACGTCGGAAAGAAAGGAAGAAAACAGACACAAAGAAGGGGTCCACGGTGGAGGTGATGTGCTTGACAAGAGCCTGGATGGAACCACCCTGGATCTGGCCAACATCTCCAACAATTAGCTGCTCCTCCAAAGGAACTTCGGCCAGGTTGTTGTTGACGGGGTCGAAAGTCGACAGGTCAACGGTATCGTCACCGACCGAAGCCATGCTGATTCCGCTAACGTCGCCCACCTCCTCGCTGATGAGAACAGCCTCGCCTTGAGCCATGGGAGCCACACGAGGAAGCGGGGGCAGCAACGACTTGTGCTTCTCCTCTTCGTCCATCTCCTGGCCCTCGTGCTGCTCGGGCTCATGAACGGCGGTATGATCTTCCAGGCCAATAGTGGAGTTGCCCTCATCGCCCTCCTCGTCAATCACCACAGATCGACGCAATCTAGCGGCAGAAGTCAGCTTGTAGTACGGCTTGTCGACGGTGGCAGTGCTTTCGGTGGAGGCGTTGGAATGCATGGTGATTTCCGCGTCATTCTCAGCAGCGGAGGGAATCTCATCCTCCTCCTCATCGGCAGTAGTATCGCCAGCTCGAGAACTATCAGGTCGCATGTTGTAGAACGAGTTGATGGTCACAGTAGTGCCTCGAAGATCAGGGTAGGGACGCTCATTGCTCAGCTGGAAGTCACCAGTGGACTCCAAAACAGACTTGGATCGAGTAACACACTCTCCAGCCGTCTTGGCACACTTGTTGACAACTCGCACCAGGTCGTTGGCGTACTCGGGGGTAGCTCCCTCGTCAATGACAAGCTCTCGAGTGGTGGCGCACAGCTTGGTGGCCAGTCGGTACAGCTTGTCCTTGGTGGCCTCGAGCTCTGCACGTCGAGAACGAGGAGTTCGGTTGGACACATCCTCGGTGGCGGAAATCAGAGCCCGCGAAGCAACAATACTCTTTCGAGCAATGTACAGAATCTGCGACGAGATGGTCTGGCCGTCGTCCTGAGCGGTGTCGAGCAAGTTGAGCAGACGCAGAATCAGACTCAGGTAGGCCATCAACGCGTCGTACACCTCGTCCAGACGTGCCTTGGCAAAGGGGGCCGTCTTGTGAAGAACCACCGACTGTCGGGAATCTTCGCCAGCGATGGCAGACTCCTTTCGGGGAGATACAGGGGGTCCAGAGCGGGAGTTTCGGCTGCTTCGACCGTGGCTGGAATTGCTAGTATCAGAACGCATGCTCTGGGAGGAAGCCACCGAGTTTCGAATAGTGGGGTCCAACGAGTTACGCAGTGACGAGCCGTACTTGTCTCGCTTGAGGTTGTAGATATCTAGGAAGACGACTGCTCGGCACACGACATTGTAACAGCTCTGGACCAGTGACTGGATGAGCTCGTCGTCGGTCGAGTTCTTCGACTCGCGTGCCTGGCCGACAAACACGGCGAGCTCTGCAAGCAGCATTTTCCTGAATTTTTTCGTAGAGTTAGAGCTTCGCACAGCAGGAGAGTCTCGAGTGAGGGCTCCACAAGCCTGCAGCAGCGCTCGCACACCTGCAATAACGCTGTTGACGCTGTTCTGCGAAAAAGTGTGGCCGCTCTTGGTGGGGTGACACTTGGGGTTAGTAGCAAACTTTTGAACCGCCACTAGCAGGGCATTGGCCTCGGGGTCCTGGAACGGCTGGAAGAAGTTTGTGGGCACCCAGCCTCGTTCGCCAGTGTGTAGCAGAGTGGCATCACCCCAGCCAGACACGTCCATTCCGTGCAGCAGGATGCAGTCAGTCTGTTTGAAAGAGAGGCAGACAGAGTCCTTGTCGTGGGTCTCCAGAGAGCGGGCGTCAAACGCGTGTACGGCGCGCAGAAATGGGTACATGGAGTTCATTTCTGAGGGTCCTGGAGTTGCGGCATTGTTGGCCGAGGATGCTGTGATAGTTGCCGAGGTGGTTTCGGTGCCGTCGGGAGAGGCCGGCGACGCGTATTCGTTTTCTCGCTGCTTGATTTCCTTCTTTGTGATTTTGCGCGGGTCTGCGGGCGCCTCCTTGGAGTCGAAAAAAACCGAGTTCAGCGAGTTGCGCGACTCGATGTCGGTCGCGTTGCTGTCGTACGATGCCACCGATGTCTGTCGAGAAGACGGCGGCGACTGGGTGTCGGCTCCTTGTTGCAACGAGTCTGGCGGCGACTCCATGTTAATCGACGGCGCGTAGTTCATGTCGGGAGGAGTGTGGTGGGAAGAGTCAAGCGCAGGCGCAGATGTAGAGTCGTTAAGTTGAGTTTGGGAGGCTTGCTCCAGACCTGGCGATGGGGGAGGAGTTTCAAGGCCGGGGTCTTCCTTTTTGCGCTGGTGTTTCAGAGTGGCGTTATTGGCGGCTTGGATAAGCGATCTCCGCTTGAGCATTTTCTGGACGGGGTCTGAGGGCGACTCGGAAAAGTCAAACGACTCGGAGGGGACGAGTTTGTGCACGTTCAATGGCGGGATGGGACGCTCTAGATCCATCTGGGTTAGTTATTATTTTTGTGCTGGCTCCAGGCAACCATGTGTGGGTCGCGGCGTGTCAAAATTGCATCAACTTGGTCGCGACATACGTGCTGCTGTGTCGTGGGGGGCTGGAGGTGCGCTCTGGGATTTTTCGCGTACCGAGCCCCTGAGAATACTCACTTCCGTAAGACGAAGAAGGGTGCGGCGTGGAGGAAAAAGGCCGTGTTTGGGGGACGAGTAGAGGTCGAGATAAGAGTCGAGTCGGGGCAGAAATCTGGGCTCGCGAGCTCAAAAGGTGTGACACAGAAAAAAACGATAATAAGAAAAAACACGCCAATGAAGGGTGAAACAAGGAGTCGTTCGTACACACGCTGTTAGCACGTTGATGCGGTGGGAGGTCAAACCTTAAACGTGCACCTTGAAAAACCAATCTTGACTTTTTCATGCACTCCAAAGGTGACCACTTGTCAATCTCCAAGCTTAACATGTTTGCTTTTTCCAAACTTTCATCTAATAGGCGAGAAGGTGCGTGTGCAAACGAAAAGTGGAAGAAAGAAAAAAAACCTGTGGTGACATTGACATTTACTCTGATAAGATACGGCAAGCTGTGGGTGCCCAACGAGCCTGGCCCACACGAGCTACTACGTACCATATGGAACAAGGCCTCCCGGGGGGTAGTAGCGGGGCTAAGGAGCAAGTGTATAATTTTCTTTCTTGTTCTTCTTCTGGTGGCTTGTCTTTTTACTGTTTGACACCCTTCAAATCGCTTGTCTCTCCACATCCCTGGCTGCCACTTTAGGACACTCTACCCCATTTGGGAACACTATCGGAGTACGTCCATCAAACAAGCACGCCAGAGAGCACGCATACACACTCACACCACACCACAGGACGCTTGTTGTTGGCAGCCCCATGGGGCCGCTGTCTAGGCTCAAGCTCTCCTTACCAGTGGGCTCTAGTTCCGAGCTAGTCGACTAAGAAAAGTTTCCACGGGGGTCTACAGCTCAACCATCAACCGTCTGGAAGAAATCTTGTCTTGGGTAAACTGCAAGTAGGCAAGTTAGGGCAACTCTGATTTCGAGAGAATAAACTTGGCGTCTTCGGCTTCGCAGCAGATTGGCAGGTCCGCCAGGGGTGCCCCCTTGTCTGTTCCTGTAAGAGAGCGTGAGCGGCGGAGTAATGAGTCGGGCGACTTTTTTCTTTTTCCCTTTTTTTTGGCGTCTGCGGGACGGTACTACCGATAGCTCGTGGTTGGTTCTACTGTGCGACTCTACCTCTGGTGTGCATGGGCTTGTGGTTAGCGTCTTTACACACTTTTTTAGCGTCTTTAGCGTCGTTTCCACCCTGCACGTCTGGGCATCTTGGGGCTCATTTTGGTACTGTACGATGAAGCCAAGGTGCTTAATCTGTCTCACCGCGTTTCACCCATGAAACGCTGCAAAAAAAAAAAAAAATGCAACGCTTGGCCCGGAAAAAGTGGTGCAAGATGACCCGGTGTCGTGGCTTCATGTGTTGGCAGCGCCCACAACTTGTCTGAGCCCACTGGGAAACTCGGTCCAAAAGCACTATTTTGGTGTGCTACCGATATCAACAATAGTGTGTCAAACAACAGATCAGCGATGGTTCAACAGATCAAACTCGGTATTTGTACACGCTAATGCGCTCGGGTCACTGCCGGCAGTTTACTTGTCCGTTAATAATCCGCACTGTTTCACTCGGTCACACGTGCCCATTAATTATCTCGACCGGTACCGTGGTCGTGCGGCCGTGCTCACAATCCTCACTCGGCTTGATAGAGTTTGCGTCTGCACGCTCCAGCCCTCCCATGTGCAGAAAGTTGCAGATGGAGGAGAAAAAAAGCAAGTGGGGCTTTTCCAGAAAGGCATAAAGGGAAGGGAAGGAGTGAGAAGCCAAAGGAGAAAAGACTGGCAAGTAAGGGGTGCAGCATACAGCAGAGCGGCGTGGGTTGGAGGCTGGGAGGCTGGAACACGAACCAATCCCTGCCGGGCCAAGCCAAGCCCACCAACCTCTGCTTCCCGTACGGTACAGTACCTTTTTGCATCGTCTCCCGTTGCATTAAATCTCGCGGTTCAGGAACTGTCGATCCTAGGGTTAGGCCCTAGTGTACAGGGGATAGGGTGTGTGTGAGAGATGATGACCAATTGCATGACACACCGATAGTCGAATAAGCATCTCTACGCGACGTCAAACGCATCCCTGGCAGCCTGACAGCTGACAATCTCTCGGCGCGCCTTCTTCTCCTTACTTGCCCCTTGCACACACACACACACACACACACACACACATTCGTACAAGTACATTGTTCTATTCATAGCACCTCCTTGACAGCGAGCAGCAGCCCTTGCAAGCTTGGCCTGTGGGGGAGGTGGCAATGGAAATAATAAAAAAGGGTCGACCCCACAAACACTCGGCTCAGCTGATATACTCGCAGGCACACGTGTGCAATCGACCCTGGTTCCAACCCTGTCAATCAACCAACGGGGACTTTGCTTGGCTACAGGAATTAATTATACATCCAAACTGAGCAATAGCATTAAGGTGCTTCTGTCTCAAATCGATCTCAGCAACTGGGTCTCCCTACATGTTACCGAAATAATTGTATGATACAGTCCGGCGCAGCGCTATTTCAGATGGCACATGAAATGAGAAAAAAAAAACTCGTGCAAACTCACCCTCCCTGCCTTGCACCCTACTTGGCATCTGCCTGGCCTGACGATCTCAGATCGACATTGTTATTGTTGTGATCGCTGATAGCCCTGGTAAAAGGGCAAGATTTGCAATTGGCCAAGCTGATCGGGCTGCCTGCTACTGCACTCGTAATTCCAACAAGCTATTGCTAAAAGTAAGCTCCCGTGCTTCCGCCATCTTCTTACGCTTCTTACGAGACTTCCCGTATGCTCGCTGCTGAGTTTCTTGCCGTGCTTGAGCTTGTTGACCGTCTCCAGTCGTGTCGTATAATCTGTCTTACTGGTACTGAAAATAATTATTTCCACGCTGTATATTTATCAAGAGCAACTGGTCGTCACCCGTTCCCCCTGCTGGACTGCCAGCAGCTCTTCTGAGGTTCTAATAATACCGCCAATGGCTGCTTGCTGCTGCTCATACTAATAAGGTGGCTGCAAAACTGGTATTCTATTGAGGAATAAGTGATTTGAGACCACCGTTGAAATGCCCTAATCCGTGCCATCATCATTGAGTGTTTTATTTTCTTCCATAATTGATTTTGAGCAACCATCAGTCCATTTGAACTGGTGCAGTTTCAGAAATGTAGCTCCTCGTACAGCTTCAAAACTGTAGCTCCTGGTAAATTACAGCTTCAAAACTGCTCTTGTTTAGCTCGCAATTGGTCTCGATCGAATGAGAATTCAGTGAGGAATCGCCTGATCTAATTATTTCCATGTTGTCTCATACAAATATTTTTGTTGAGGCCTAAAAGCATTGTTCTGAATTCTACTCAAAGAGCGAATTACCCAACATGAGCCTTACATTACTACTCTGAATTATTGGTACAAGCTACAATCAGTTGAGTACAATCAGTTGATTCGTATTTACATTATATGTTGAATAAGTTATGGTGACGGTTGACATCACTAATAAATAAAACAGATGGTTGACATCTGAAATATACAGTTTTTAGACGCGGTTAATAGAGCGCTTAGTTTCGGAACTTCTCAATGGCCTTGACCATGTTGGTGAGCTGCTTCTTGGTCTCCTCCCACTTTCGGGTCTTCATACCACAGTCGGGGTTGATCCAGACCTTCTCCTTGGGGATGAACTTGAGGATCTCCTCAATTCGCTGCTCAAACTCCTCCTGAGGAGGAACTCGAGGAGAGTGAATGTCAAAGAGACCAAGACCAATCTGGTTGGGGTAAGAAGCAAAGTCCTTGAGGTACTGAGGCTCGTTCTTCTTGGAGAACTCGATGGACACAACATCAGCATCGAGAGAGACGATGGTGGAGGGGTTGAAGTCGGAGTAGCAGAAGTGAGAGTGGATCTGGGTAGAGTCCTCGACACCGGCAGTGGAGATTCGGAAAGAATCAACAGCCCACTTGAGGTAGTCGTCTCGGGCGGGGCCGTCTCGGAGAGGGAAACCCTCTCGGATGGCAGGCTCATCGACCTGGATGACGTAGACGCCAGCCTTCTCGAGATCAAGAACCTCGTCTCGGAGAGACAGAGCCAGCTGCTCGGACTGGTCCTTGTCGGAGATGTCGTCTCGGGGGAAAGACCATCGCAGACAGGTGACGGGGCCGGTAAGCATACCCTTCATAGGCTTCTTAGTAATGCTCTGGGCGTACTGAGACTCCTTGACGGACATGGGTCGGGCTCGGGAGATATCACCGACAATGATGGGGGGTCGGACGTATCGGGATCCGTAAGACTGGACCCAACCGTTCTGGGTGAAAACGTAACCGTTAAGTCGCTCACCGAAGTACTGGACCATATCGTTTCGCTCGGGCTCACCGTGGACGTAGACGTCGAGGCCAACCTCGTCCTGGAACTTGACAACGTCCTGGATCTCCTTCTCAATGAACTTCTCGTACTCCTCGGCGGTGATCTCGCCCTTGGTGAACTTGTTTCGGTTGATTCGGATATCCTTGGTCTGGGGGAAAGAACCAATGGTGGTGGAGGGGAAGAGGGGCAGGTTGAGGTGCTTCTTCTGGGCCTCGAGTCGCTGGGGGAAAGCAGACTTTCGGGACTTCCACTCCTCAGTGATCTGGGCCTGTCGGTCTCGGACCTCCTTGTTGAAGGTGATGGGAGACTCGGCTCGGGCCTTGATGGAGGCGGCGTTGGCCTCAAGGTCAGCCTTGACGTCCTCGCCGGAAACGGCCTTGGCAACGGTCACAACCTCACCGAGCTTCTGGGTGGCAAAGGCAAACCAGTCCTTGATGGAGGGGTCAAGCTTGTGCTCGTTGGCCAGGTCAACGGGGGTGTGGAGGAGAGAAGAGGAGGTAGCAACGACAACTCGGTCGCCGAGCTTCTCCTTGGCCTGCTCAACAGTCTTGATGGCCTTGGCGAAGTCAGTCTTCCAGATGTTTCGGCCGTTGATGACACCGACGGACAGAGTCTTGTCGTCACCAACAAGCTTGATGGCATCCTCGAGCTGGTCGGGCACTCGGACAAAGTCAAAGTGGAAGCCGGCAACGGGGAGACCCTCGATGGCCTTAAGGTTGGGTCGCACGTCACCGAAGTAGGTGGCGACGGTGATCTCGGGGATGTCCTTCTGCTTGGCAATGAACTCGTAGGCGGTCTTGTAAGCAGCCTGGACCTTCTCGGGCAGATCAAGGACAAGGACGGGCTCGTCGATCTGGACGGACTTGGCGCCAGCGGCGTGCAGCTTCTGGAGCAGCTCGGTGTAGACGGGGAGCAGCTTCTCGAGGAGAGAGATGGGCTCGAGGTCGAGAGAGTCGGTGTCGGCCTTTCCGAGGAAGAGGAAAGAAACGGGACCGATCAGAACGGGTCGGGTCTCAATGCCGAGGGCCTTGGCCTCAAGGTACTGGTCGACGGGCTTCTGGCCGTTGAGCTTGAACTCGGTGGCGTTGGTGAAGGTGGGTCGGACGTAGTGGTAGTTGGAGTCGAACCACTTGACCATCTCCAGGGCGGGGACGTCAACGTTGTCTCGCTGCAGACCTCGGCCCATGGCGAAGAGCTCGTCAATGGGAGCCAGGTTGTACTTGGCGTATCGCTCGGGGATCACGTTGAAGAGCTGAGAGTGATCGAGAATGTGATCGTAGAAGGAGAAGTCGTTGGAGGGGATGATGTCGACGCCAGCATCCTTCTGCTTCTTCCAGTTGATCTCTCGGATCTCCTTGCCGACCTTGAACAGCTCGTCGACGGAGGCCTTCTGGCCCCAGTAGGACTCAGTGATCTTCTTGAGCTCTCGGTTGGCACCGATTCGGGGGAAACCAAGGACAGATGAAAGGACCATGATTGTTATAGTGTTTGTGTATGAGAAGAAAGAAAGAGAAAAAAAAAGGAGTCAAAATGGGGGACACGTAGTGCTTATATATCTCCGGCGCGCCTGCCTGGCTCTACTCGGATTTCACGTTGGCCGCCTCTCGCTCTCTCTCTCTCTCCTCTCCGCCGCCCCCCAGAAACTCTATTGCCTCCCCACGCACTATCACACGCCGACTTCGCTGAGTGCCCTGATTGGATAACGCCATTCGACAATACCACGTGACAACAAAGGACCCCACTAAAGCTAACCCTGCCCACACGCTTCTCCAACGTGCGGGCCTCAACTTTCAGTGCAACATGATGCAATCCGAGTAGGAATCGCTGCACCTCTGATTGCGTCATATGTGCTTCCCCGGAGGCTCTGCGATTGTGGCTGTTGCTCAATTGACCGTGTTGTCACCCTTAAAACAGTCTCTATCCAGTTCCACCGGGCCTACATGCTACGTTTTGGGGTCTGGGCAAAAGTCCACGTATGTCGGATCAAACGCTAAAATGAAATTTTGCAATATTTTGACACTTTAGTTTCTCCAACCTTCCAAGGCTATTTGGGTCTTGTCCTGCCCGTCACGTCATATCCAATGTGCGATGTGTGCACAGGTACAGTAGGTGCTGAGTATCTTTCGATTAATTATGACACGGGATTTCGCATGTGCTGTAGGTAGGGAACCCACATCCGCCGTATGTGCCGAAGGAGACTCAGCCACACCATGCATCTCCAGAGCCCGTGCAAGCGATGCAAAAAACGCATCCTTCACCCAGGCCTCGTTTGGGCGACAGGGTAAGGGGACCTGGAACCGAGTCAGCCACTGCATTGCATACATGTTGCTCATTAGCCACAGAGTCTTCTCAGTAGACCCGTCGCCATAGTGGACACGGGTAAGTAATAATGCCGGCAGACGGGCCACGAGCATGAGTCATGGTGGAGTGCTGTGCTCTGCTGTGCTGCGCTGTGCGATGGATTGATTTGATTTGTTCGCAATCTCATTGTCTGTGGCTAATCATAGTGGCTTTGTTATGTTTCAATCCGATCCAATCGCACCCCACTAATCGTCTATAATCAACATCTCCTCCCCGTACACCTTCGTACACATCGTATAGCTACAGTACTTGTACACGTTGCCATTGGCATCCGAGCACACAACAAAGCTTGTCTGCAAACTGAACACCTGGAATCAATCATGGCCCCAAAAGCAAAAACGGAACAACGGAAATTCGGAAACCAAATCAAATGAAGAACACACTAAAATATAATAAGTGAACAAGTCCTACAAGTGCGAGCCCAAAAAACGGTCCCAGATCGTTCCCCCTCATAAAATCAATATATAGCTGGCCGCGTGACCATTCTTCGCAGAGTCTAGACACGTTCTTTTATCCCTGTCTGGTTGATTCAAGTCCTGTTTCATTGAAAAAATAAACTCCATCGAAATCGTCGCCAATTTCAACTCTGTCTCACACTTACGCTATAGGGACCCAATTTACCTCCTGCACATACATGATACTGTGTGTACAGCGCACAGCGTGTTCTACACCTTCCCAAAGCAGCGGACTGCAGATATATGGAAGGAAACGACGAGGGTCCAAGTCAAGTCGCTCCCACCTCGTCATTTCGGTTCCAGACTGGTAAATTACTTAATCTCTCTATTTACGGCATAATACTGTAGCTACTTGTTCCCTATCCCAGTCACCATTACTGCATGGGAACTGCCCCTCCATCCGAGGACCATCCCAATCGAGCCTGAATTCGAGAAACCAGTCCCACTATAGACTCTCCCCGGGAGCGAACTCGAGAAGCACACCCGGTCACAGTGGCATACAGCCACATGATGGCCCCGTCAACTGTCAGAAACAGCTGCTTCCGATACGACCGCGACCCGTCACTAGCCACATTGGCTCGCTCACGCAGATGCTCCCACCACTGCGTGGACGCGTAGAATTCAAACGCTCCAGAAGGGTCCCAGTAGAAAGACGGGGCCTCTGTAGAATCCGAGGCCGGCTCGGAAACGGGCTCAATGGGACTAACCGGACCACTGGCTTTGGCCACGTTGACATGCTGAAGTACAGAGTCCACGTACGCCTCGGTCTCGGCAGCCTTTCGCATCCCTCGCCGTTGTCTCCAGGCCTGCTGGCGACGACGCACCCCCAAACTACGGCCAGATCGATGAGCATGCACCAAATTGGGACTGGAATGTACCGGGTGGTCCAGTGAAAACGTAGGTGGAGAGTCAGAGGGACGAGGAGGTAGTACCGGCTCTGGCTGAAGTAGTTTGACCTCCTTGACCAATTCCCTGGCAATCTCCTTGGCCAGAGTCGAGGTGGTGCCTCCTACAGGCGAGGCAATATCGGACTCAGACGAGTCCACCAATTGCGGTTTGGCTGCCTGGCCCACCTCTGCCACCTGCACACTGCTCGTGACCGACTCCAGAGTGCTAGATCGGCTGGGTCTGCGAGGCAGGTGGAGCCGTAGGGGCCGTGAAGATCCTCTACTAGACTGATCCGAGCTGTTTTCGGCTGTAGCGGTAGGAATGAACGTCACAGGTTCCTGATTCAGCACCTGCGTGGGCGTTAGCGGCAGCATGACAGCGTAGGGTCCAGGTTCGGGCTTTTTCAGGATGCCCTTGGCCGATACTGACGCACCCGTCTTTTTGGCACTTGTCGGCGAGCTGTCAAAAGTCACCTTTCGCGGCTTCTCACCACTGGACATGCGTCGCTCCTCCACAACGGGAGCAGGAGCGGGTACGACCTCGGTGCTGACTCTGCGGAAGACGGACGAACGGGGTATCTCGTTACTGACGTTGCGGGGCAGCACTATCTCAATTTCATCGTCGTCGTCGTCATGGGTATCATCGATGTTGGCGTGGCTGAAACTGGCATCACTATCACTGGTATCGGGCTCCACGACATTGGCCGAGTTGCTGCGGAGACGGGTCATCCATTGCGGGCGGCGACGGCGTTTATCTCCAGACACAGGGTCCACTCGAACCTCAGAATGCCCAGGGATAGTCTTGCCAGCGTCACTTCCATTAGAAGCATTTGCTGCTGGAGAATCAGCAGGTCGATCGGCACGGCCTTGGGCACCGTGTTTGCTTTTTCGGCCCATGGTGCGGTATCGTGTACGTGGTATTGTTTGATTTGTGGTATCTTGGAAGGTATGTGTGTTGTGAAGTTGTTGTTGTTGTTGTTTTTGTGAAGAGACTGTTTCCGTGAGACTCTTATTTTTTTCCGTTTTTTCCCCTTTTGTGTCATATTAAAAACAGTGACCGATCACCACCTCCTCGTGTACACACATACGCGACACGCAAAAGCTTATTTGACCCACATTAATTTATTAGCATTATGCATTGGTCCTGCTTTATCTGCAACGTTACGCCAGGTGCTGAAAAAGGGCATGACACAGCTGTTATTATTTACGAAAGCAGACAGTTAGAACGACAGATAAAAAGCAGACACAAAAACCACGACAGAAACGAAAAACATCCGACGGATCCGGTCTTTTCACTTGACACAACATGACTGACGAATCCAACCTTGCAGCTTTGAGTAGGGCCTACGTGAGTATCTTCCCTACAGCAGCCCCCAAAGACGATCTAAACATTTTGCTAACATAGACTCAGCCGAAATGCGTGTCGCTGCTGTCGCAAATCGCAGACTCAGTCACGTGTATCGTGTGCCAGGAGCTCATGTGTTTGCCCTGTGTGCTGGAGTGCGGACACACCTACTGTTACGACTGTCTGTCCACATGGTTCACCAAGGTCAACACCTGTCCGTCGTGTCGCAAGGAGTGCCGCAAAAAGCCCCATGTTTCACACGCTATCACAGGGATCACAAACTCCATCATCGCCGCGTTGATCGAGTCCGACGAGTCGAGAAAAACGGAGTTTGACGAACTCAGACAACGGCAGACAGAGGAGTACAAGAGGGACCTGGAAATCCACAACTCGATGCTTCCAGGGCTGTTTTCGGACAGCGACGAGGACAGTGATTTTGGATTCGACGCCTCCTTGGCCTCAGCCATGGATCTCAGTACCCATGAGGACGCATTCGACTCCGAAGACTCATCTGATTCAGGTTCAGACATGCTGTATGGGGTGCCTGGAAACATACACTGGCTGGATAGACAAGGACGTAAACACTACCTGGACTGGGGCTACGGCATCAACCAGATCATCATGCAGTCATATTATCGACACCGCGTGGAAATATCTATTCGGCTTGTGAACGACAGCACAGAACACACAGAGCAGTTTCATGACGCACCAGAGTCCCATGACGCACCACCTGAGCCAAGAGGACCTACAGAGGAGTTTCATGATGCTAGACCTTCCAGAAGACACATTCCGGAACGGGTCATGATTGAAAGACCCCCCCGAAGAAGCTCTCCTCCAAGAGAACACATTCCGCCATTGGAAACGCCCGATATCAGACTGGGAGTTCGATCGCCCATCAAGTGGATCACGGTGGAGCAAGCAAAACTGACTATTGGGGTAGCTAGTGGCCAGGAGCAGACATTCACCAGAGTGGTGGATGCAGATACTAACGATACAAGGGGCAGTGATAGCGAGGGGTATTTCTCTAGTTAAGAATTTCTGAGAGATGGACAAAATTGATGAATACGAGCGATCAACCGAGATGAGCGATCAATCAAACGATCAAGAATCTCAACCCAAACTTGCCAAAAAAACAAATCAAGACATGCCAAAAAAAAACATGCGCATATTATTTATGAGTCTATATAAGACATAAAATGAGTCAAAATGAATCAAGAAGAGTGTAAATGGTGGAACTGATGAGTAAAAGTATTCTACAGCAATTGCTTATATCATAGCTACAATCGTTGCCTGTATCGTACAATAATTGCTTCATAATGTCTGGTACGCGTATCGACTTTAGACCATTGTTGAAACGGTTACACATGATACATGTATAGTAAATGCACTGAAACAACAGAATAAGTCACATGATTCACACACTAATTGCCTCCAATTTCCCTCTGATACATTTCAAACGCTCCTATATTATCCCGCTCTTACATAAGCAGATGGCACCACCAAACCTTATTTCACAATCAGGCAATACTGCAGTCCCAAAAATCCGCAGGACCCACGTATACACGCAAGGTTTAGTTTCAGCAAAGCCTGATTGGCCGCTTGCAAACATTCGATTTTAAGTAAGCTCAGACGTACCACCAAATCTATCACTACATATCACAATGGTCGTGAGTACCGACAAACGCGAAACGAGGCGTTAAAACACGACAAGACCACCGCCATCGGTCTTGCGCGCCCGACATTACCCCACCTTGGGTTTTGTGCGCATTTTTTGCGCGCTTTTGTTGAACACGTACTAACCCAGAACAACGTCATCCAGAACCAGAAGCTCTTCCAGTCCAAGCCCAACGTGGACCTGTGGAAGCGACACCCTCGATCCAAGTTCCTTCTGTACCCCTTCTACTGCTGCTTCGCCGTCTCCATGGGCATTTCCGTCTGGTACACTGGCCGAACCATTCTTGTGAGTATATTGTGGAAGAGAGCATACGATGAGAGATATTTTGAGGAGGTGATTTGCACGAATTGAAGAAATTGGCGAATCACAAACGACAACTCGCCAAACAAAACTAACCCAGGGCATCAAGGATGAGAAGCCTTCTTCCGACTAGACTTAATACATTTGCACATGATATTTGACTACATACCGCAATCGTAGTGATGAGAGGGAAGGAGAGGAGGACGACGACAGGAACAAAACGACATGAAAGCGAGAGCAGGGAAAGAGGAAATGCGTAGACGATGAGGATGGAGCGTAGACGATGGTCATGTTACCAGGTGTTGCTTAGTAAGGAGGGGGGGGGGTGAAAATTCCAACATGAGCAGTGGAGGAACCGCTTGCGTACACGAACAGACAATTATCTTTGAAATGATTTTTCCTACACAAATAAATGGAGTACGCACTGTGCAACCATCCAAGGGGAATTCAGACCTTTCTGTCATAAAGTCGACTTTGCTGTTCTGCTCAGTATCGTAACCGTTGGGATCAATCTAAGATCACAGCCAATTTAGTGGCTACCTACAGTACGAGTACTGTACCAGGTACCAGTAGTGGCCACTACACCGTTCGTACTCTTCATAATAATCAAATAAAACTATATACTATACTATACTACCGCTCCCTTACTTATCCTCCTCAACAGAATCGGTGGTGATGATGGCAGCACTCTGCCAGCCTCCAGCAGCAATAGCTAGAGCATGGCCCTCAATAGGAATCTGAGTGGGCTTAGAAAGAATCAAATCCATGCCTCTTTTCGTAGCACCCTCGTTCTTGATCATCTCCTGGGGCTGGCCCAGACCAAGATCTCCACATGCCTGAGACTCACAGCCCCATGACAGAATCTTGCCTCCCTGCATGAGGGCGAGGAAATGGTGATCTCCAGCAGCCACGGAAATACATCCCTTTTGCTGCAGTTCAGGGATGAGGAGCGGCTCCGTATCGGCAGCGAGAGCGGTGTTTTGAGGAGTCAAGTACACATCTCCCCGGTCGGAAATGAACGCAAAGTGGGTCAAGTTACCAGTGAGCTTGGTGAACTTGGGCTCCACCTGCCAGTTGGACAGCTTGAGCTTGTTCATGAATCCGTCGAGTCGCACGGGACCCTTGGACAGCTTGTGGATGTCAATGGTGTATCCATCTCCCTTTCTATCAATGTAAACAATGGCATCTCGACCAACAGAAATGTCGACAATCTCGCTGTCACCCTTGAGGTTGGTGTTGGGCACCGTCTCGTGCTCGATCTGTCGAACAGAAGCCACATTGGTCAGACTGATTCCATCCCACACCACCAGACCAACGTCTTCAACTAGAGCCGCCGCCTTTTCCCAGCCTCCGGTGATCTTCTGAATGTGCTTTTTGCCAAACGCAAATTCGAGTCGAGCAGCCTGGTCATAAAAGGTCTTGTCCCACTGCCAGATGTTGTTGTCTTCATCCAGGGCAAGGGCTCGAGATCGGCCAGCAGAGATGGCCACTACTTTGGGATGCTTGTTGTCGGGGTACTTGAGCAGCCAATGTTTTCGGACATCCTCCTCGGTGGGGCTGCTGTCGTCTTTCTTGTCTTTGTTTTCCTGCTCAGCAGCTTCTCTGGAGGCAGTCATGATAGCATCGGACTCAGCAGTGGTTCGAGGAGGCACAGCGGGACCAATTCCATGGCCCAGAGGAGGCAGCTCTGTCTCAGGCTCCGTGTTGTCTCCTCCGTACATTCCAGTGGGAGCAGGTTGAGCAGGACGAGACACGGGCTGAGGAGGTGCGGTGCCTGTAGCAGGAGGAATGTTGGGGTTTCTCAGACCTCCAATTCGGAATGGAAACGGTCCTCGGCCTCCAAACAGTCCCGCTCCTCGAGGGTTTCGGAACGGGAACACATTGGGGCTGCGGGTCACCTGTCCGGGAATGTAGGGTGCTCTTCCTTTGTCGGAGATGCTGCCAATTCCATAGACATGTCCTTCAATGTCGAGAAGAAGGAATCCCCAACCTCCTGCAGAAATGTCTGAAACTACCAGTGAGCCCAGGCCGCTCACCAGAGTCGGTTTGCAGATGCCTCTCAGCGTCTTGTTGTCGTTGGGCACATGGGTGAGGTTGAGACCCAGTTTTCCGCGGCCATTCTGGCCCCAAGTGAACAGACCGCTTCGGGCCCGCACTTCGTACATTTCCGGCCACTTGTGGGTGGTCAATGGGTTCTCACCAAAAGTTTGCAGGTACAGATCGTGCCAGACAGAGGGGGAGTTTGCTGCTTCGTGAAGCTGCTTGTTTGTGAGAGACACGTTTTTGATGTCTGCCGGAGACAGCAGAGGGAAGACGTGGTTGATGAGAATGTCTCGATTGAGCAGATCCTTGTCGTCGTCGTTGTTACCGTTACTCATCGTTGGGTTGCTGAGTTGGGGCTCTTTTGTATAGCGTGATGTAGGTGGCGATAACCAACCTTATGTATGTCCATGCGGGGTGGGTCGGTGCTAGTGGCAAGTGGCAAACATGTGATTGTGGAGGGTGTTACAGAGGAAGTGCAGTGAGAGTGAATGTGAAAGCTGATAGAGGTTCAATTGATGGGCATGAATGGGGTTGTTAGTCAATTGTTTATCTACAAGAATTACATGTCTGGCGCATGAGCTTCATGCCTTCTAATAGTGCCATGCATTAGTGTGTAAAGATAGTATCATCAGGTAACTCGGTAAATTTGTACTGAGTGCGATTGATTTTATTTGATCAATCGATAATTATTGGTAAAATAATTACTATGCCAAAAATATGATGCCGTTCTATTACTCCTTCCTTTGATTAGTATCGTCTCCATTTCAGACACTCCTAAAACAGACGTTGAAAAAGCATGAACAATTTTATCCAACTCTCAAAACTCTAAAACGCCATCTGGGGAAGCAACAATCAGATGGTGAACCGACTATATGAATACACGATATGAATATACCATGTGAAAGAGAACAACTCACTGATGCGAACTAACCAGTAAAAATCACCACTCGTGTTACTATATACACATTTACTCTCAGTTAAAGTTTCATCTACAAACGAATAAGACCGCTTCCCCAGACTAGTTACAGTATATCTATAATAAAATCATTTCATTTCTAAATACATGCCAACCCCATGACTTTTTCTACATTCGCCAGATACCAAAGTCCGTGTCTTCCTTCTGTCGGACGCCGCCTCGAGAGGCCTCCAGGGCCAGAGCCAGGTACTTTCGGGTGTCTTCGGGCTTGATGACTCCGTCGTCCCAGAGTCGGGCAGAGCCAAACTCGGCCATGGACTCGTGCTCCACTCGCTCTCGGAGCGCGTCGGCGTGTCCCTTTTCGGATCGCACAGACTCCATGACCTGGGCCAGCTGCTCGGCGCCCATGACGGCGGTTCGAGAGTTGGGCCATGTGAAGAGGAATCGGGGGTCGTAGGCTCGGCCGCACATGCCGTAGTTTCCAGCACCGTAAGAGCCTCCAATGACGACGGTGAATCGCTCGACACCAGATCCAACGACAGCGTTAACGAGCTTGGCTCCGTTCTTGGCGATTCCGCCTCGCTCGGCCTCGGAGCCGACCATGAATCCGGAAATGTTCTGGAGGAAAACCAGGGGAATGTCTCGCTGCTTGCACAGCTGGATGAAGTGGGCGCCCTTGAGCGACGACTCGGAGTACAGGGGACCGTTGTTGGCCAGGATACCGACCTTGTGGTTGTGGATGGTGGAGAAGCCACAGACCAGCGACTCACCGTACTTGGCCTTGAACTCGGAGAACTTGGAGCCGTCCACGATTCGGGCAATAACCTCTCGCACATCGTAGGAGATTCGCAGGTTGTCACCAACGATACCGCCGAGCTCCTTGGGGTCGTAGAGGGGCTCCTCGATGGCGGCGGGGGTCTGGTTGTAGGTCACATGGCCGTTGTTCTGGGGGTAGTTGAGGTTCTTGACACACTCTCGCAGTCGCTCAATTCCCTCCTGCTCAGACTCGACCAGGTAGTCGGTCACTCCGGAGACGGAAGAGTGCATCTCTCCTCCTCCAAGGTCCTCAGCAGACACAATCTCTCCGGTGGCAGCCTTGACCAGGGGAGGGCCAGCCAGGAAAATGTGGCCTCCGCCCTTGACGATAATGGACTCGTCGGACATGGCAGGCACGTAGGCACCTCCAGCGGTACAGGGACCCAGGACAAGAGACAGCTGGGGCACCTTGGCAGAGGACATTCGCGACTGCTGGAAGAAGATTCGGCCGAAATGGTTGTGAGAGGGGAACACGTCAGCCTGGTGGGGCAGGTTGGCTCCTCCAGAGTCGACCAGGTACAGGCAGGGCAGCTTGTTCTGCATGGCGATCTCCTGGGCACGCAGATGCTTTCGCACGGTGATGGGGAAGTAGGTTCCTCCCTTGACGGTGGAGTCGTTGGCCACAACCATACAGGTGACGCCGTTGACCTGGCCGAGACCGGTGATGATACCTCCGGCGGGAACCTTGTCCTTGCCATACATTTCGTGGCCGGCCAGAAGCGACAGCTCGACGAATGAAGTGCCAGGGTCAATCAGAGCAGTGATTCGGTCTCGAGGCAGAATCTTGTTCTTGCCCAAATGCTTGGTCTTGATCTTCTCAGGGATGTGAGCAGGGTCAGTCACCTGCTGGTGAATGTTGGACAGCTTCTCGGCCAGCACGTCGAAGCCCTTCTTCTTCTCGGCAAAGTCTGCGCTGAGAGGATCAACCTTGGACTGGATCACGTTGAAGTCCGTCTGTCGAGGAGACACGTGCTGGTGCAGGCGTCTGGAGAAGGCCAGGGTGGAGGGAGGCGCGGTCAGGGGCTGTCGCGCCTTGCCCAGAGCTCTGAGGTTCATTCGAAGCATTGTGTGGGAAGTGAGATGTAGGATGTTGTGGATTGACAGAGGTCCCACACGTTTGTATTTATAAACTATACTAAACGGTTATTGGGAACCCCACAGAAAGTATAATTAAGTTCGGCAGAAATTCGGGGTGGGGTAGGGAGTATAGAACCAAGGGTGTGGGAAGAGATGGTGGAAAATTGAAGACGCTATTGTGTTGTAAATGGCTCATTATACGGAATGTCGATTTTTCACGCGTTTCTGCCACCAAAAAACATCAGTTTAACACCCACCGAAAAAACCCCGGATATTGAAATGCACCTTTTCAAACTTTAACTTCCCCAGCTTTTAGAATTGAGTCGCTTCCCGGGGATTATATATACGCACTTTTTCCCGTGTTTTTCAGCCACGACACACCACACACACATACACCATGCTCCGATCCACCCTCACACACATGCAAAAGTCGGTTCGACTGGCCTCCATGGCCCGATCCGCCCGACTGTACTCCACAGACACAAACGGCTCTGGCACCGGTCTTGAGGAGATTGAGGAGCTGAGACAGGCCACCATTGACTTTTGTGCTGCCGAAATCACCCCTGAGATCCAGGAGAAGACCGACGTGGACAACGCCTTCCCCAACCACCTGTGGGAGAAGTTTGGCGAGGCTGGCTTCCTTGGAATGACTGCCCCTGAGAAGTACGGTGGTCTCAACTTGGGCTACCTCGCTCACTCTGTGGTGATGGAGGAGATGTCTCGAGCCTCTGGTTCCATTGCTCTGTCCTACTCGGCCCACTCCCAGCTGTGCATCAACCAGCTGTCTCTGCACACCACCCAAGAGCAGGGCGAGAAGTACCTGCCTGATCTGATTGCCGGCAAGAAGATCGGAGCTCTGGCCATGTCCGAGGCCGGAGCTGGTTCCGATGTCGTGTCCATGAAGACCACCGCCAAGAAGGTCGACGGCGGCTACGTGCTCAACGGTACCAAGATGTGGATCACCAACGGCCCCGACGCTGACTACCTCGTTGTCTACGCCAAGACAGACCCTGCTGCTGGTGCCCGAGGCATCACTGCCTTCATTGTCGAGAAGGGCATGGATGGCTTCTCCTGCGCCCGAAAGCTTGACAAGCTCGGAATGCGAGGCTCCAACACTGGAGAGCTCATCTTCGAGGACGTTTTCGTGCCCGAGGGCAACATTCTCGGCAAGCTCAACGGAGGTGTCTACGTGCTCATGTCCGGTCTGGATCTCGAGCGACTCGTGCTCGCCGCCGGCCCCATTGGTCTGATGCACCGAGCTCTCGACGAGGCCCTTCCCTACGTCCACACCCGAACCCAGTTTGGAAAGCCCATTGCCCACAACCAGCTGCTGCAGGGTAAGCTCGCCGACATGTACACCGCCTTTGCCTCCACTCGAGCCTTCCAGTACCAGACTGCCAAGGCCGCTGATCTCGGCCAGCACACTTCCAAGGAGTGCGCCTCTGTGATTCTGCTTGCCGCTGAGCAGGCCACCAAGGTCTCTCTTGATGCCATCCAGTGTCTCGGAGGAATGGGATACATGATGGAGACTGTTCCCCAGCGACTTCTGCGAGACGCCAAGCTGTACGAGATTGGCGCTGGTACCTCTGAGGTTCGACGAATGTTGATTGGCCGAGCTTTCAACAAGGATTTCGCATAAACGCTTGAACATTTGAGGGCCTAGCCTGACTATGTTCGGCCGATGTTTTCCCAGACTGTGTTTCGGAGAATACTCGGTCTGTATCTAATAAAATGTATTTAATGAATGTTTACTTTGCACTTTCGGTACGCTACCAGTAGTACATGATTAGACGGCTATGAGTATCGTTTTTTCATGCCGCCGATTACCTTGAATATATGCCGAGTTTTAGCCGATGCACATCAAAGTTCCATTGTTTGAACAGGTCGCGTTCGCGTTTCAAATAGACTGTTTCGATAGTCTTGTGACCGTACGAAGTTGTATGATTCACATACCGGTTTCTTGCCGACCTACCAGTACGAGTTCTAGTACCGGTACCGGTACCATACACTATACTGTAGCTACTGACAACTACCCACCAAGATTGTGAGGCAAATGTTTACGGTGATTAGTAAGGAACGGCTATATGGATTTCCCCAATCTGTAGATAAATTCCCTTTACTCATCAGTTATAATAAATATTCTTGTAGTTTGACCGAACTATCGCCGATCTGTGGAGTACATCTTGGTGTGCTAAATTTCACTCTACCAACGGTCTTCAAACGGTATTTGACTAAAGTTTAATACCAGAATACCGAAACCTTATTATACCTGGCCACTTGAAATTAAACTTTATGAAAAAATCTGGGGGGCAATACGTGAGTGATCAAATAATGTAATGCCGATGGCTCCATTTAGCTTAAACACATGCCGCAAACATCCCAAAAAGTGTCTGAAAACTCGTCACACGTGTCGCAAGCCACTCTGACGGCTTTCCGACCGTTTCTTGAAGCGGGTGCACGGCTGCCGCTTGGGTCGACCGGAAAACGACAACCAGCGCACAATTCTTTGATAGGGCTAATATTCTGGGCTTTGCATCTGGCGCAAGTCTTTTTGATTTTTCTGAGCACGAGATCTTTATCGGGGCCAAATCCGTCTCCTGCAAAGCAGTTGTCGCATTTAGGACACGGTCTGGAGATGGTCAGTCCTGGAAAGCATTTGGGGCACATGCTGATGGTGTTTATGGTAGTTTCGGGCTGCTCCTCAGAATCAGAAGATTTGTCTGAAGAAGCTTCCCAATCGTTATCCAGATGGGGTTGTACGGGGTTCCGGCTGTTGTCGCACTTTTTGCACGTTTTCCAAAAGTGCCTTTTACTTGATAACGGTGCACAGATGCCACAGCCATCTACAATGTGCATGGCTATGGCCGGGTCGTTGTCACGGCCTTGAAACTCTTGGCACCTGGAGGGTTTCGGACGTTTGTAGCATTTGGGGCATCGTAGTTGCATTGTTTGGCTGTTCTCCGCATCAAAATTGACAAGGTCGTATTTCCAAGCACGTTTAGCGTGGCAAGAGTGACAGAGAGCCCATAAAACGGTAGGCTGGCCTTTGCAATTGCGACATCGTGGGTATGAATTTGAGATTTGAGGGGGGTCAGAGGGAGTAACAGAAGGTGTGACAGGGGGAGTCTTGGAGGGCGTTTCAGAAGAGGTGAATGGAGAGGATGAAGAGATGTCAATTGAGACATTTGGCGGGTTCTGAGGTTGCAAATTTGGTTCTGACTTTGGTTGGTTCAGTCGAAATGCATTTGGAGAAGATACCGGAAACGAGAGACGCTGTTGTTTCTTGCGTGGAAGCATTTCCGATACTTGTACCCGGTACTCGTACTGTACTGGTTTGGTAGGCTCAAGTGGCCGACCGATAGCTGATATAGTTCCACTCTAAAATGTGGGGCGAGTCTTTTGAAAACGATTCTATTAGAATGTGCCTACAGTCTCTGAGTAGCTCGTTTTGATACTCTGGAACATGGTGACTGTTTTGGTACAGTAGCTAGTTGTCAGCACTTGTACTGTGGCTACTGGTACCGTATTTTGTACGAGAGGATATGTTTATGGGGGATATTCTTATGGAGGAGACGCGTATGTCATTATCATGATAGCGAGGAAGTCTAAACACCTGTGTATTTACAAGTAATTACAGGTATTTACCAGTATTTATCTCATTCAAACGCAGAAATAGGTACAGTACATACTATTCACTTGGCGTAGATAACCAACTAATCTCTTGCTTGTTTACTTCACACTGTACTTGAACACTGTCGAATATTTTGGCTTCAACTCTGCCATGGACATTGTGGATCGACTGGCTGCTAGCCAGCAGGCTATATCCAAAAGCAGCCACACTAGTCTATATATTAGCTACCTGTTACTGTACCATACGTACTCGTACCTAGACGTGTATCAATGTACGTCTATTCTACCTTGTCACTCACGTGAAGATCCGTTCGTGGCCCTACATTGCGGCTCCATTCCGAAGGGCCGAGTACGTACATATTTCATAAGTATAACTCCGGGTCCTTTTTTGCAGACCACAAAATACGCTGAATAAATGGGAAATGGAAAGAAATGGGTCATCCCACCACGTAATCTCCGATTTCCTGGCCTCATAATTACTGATCGACATGTCTCAGTTGACACTGCGTATACGGCGAGTGTTTCCACACTAATCACAGATATTCTTGATAACGTACTTGGTCAGTTTAACGAGGCACTACCAGGTACTTGTCCGCAGTTCTTCTTTCTTGGCTCATTGTCCATCTCCCTTCCACCTGTCTCTTCCACGGAATGTTTTTTTTTTTTTTTTTTTTAACTCGCCGTTTTTATACATCTATTGTTGGTCCTTGACAGGGTTTCATTTCAGACTGTAGATAAATGGCTGCCATGGATATGACACAATCGAGGCTCACACGCTGTTCGAAATCAATTCCATCCTCCATCTAATCTATTTAATCACACCAATGTAGATCAAACTGCTTCCGATATTGTTTCGGAAGCCGCCCTACGGTTGCTTCATACTCTGCACCGGGGCTGCATTACACGCGACAGGCCGTTGAACAGAAAAGAGGCGCCACGGTGCACAGTGTAGGTTTGGGACTGGGCAATTTCGCTTGTGCATGTGCATGGGGCTCAAAAGTCTGATGAGATGGATAAGATAAAATCTGGCGCGCATCTCACCTCTTTTTTCAAAACACCCAACCAGCCCAGCACAACGCAGGCTTAAAAACAAGACAACGCACTCTTATTTTTCTCTCCTTCTGCCATGCCACGCATTCTGGCGGGCTCAGGGTCAATCCAGGGCTCCTATCCCGTGTGGAGAGGAAAAAATCCATTTGAGGACGAGGCCGAGCAGCAAAAGCTCATTGCTGCCGTCTACAAGTCCCGAGACTACGCCAAATACTACATATGGACGCTGATGGGGGTGCTGGTGCTGCATATGGTGAGATACCAGGGGAAACGGCTGGTGGGGCTGATGCAGCGCAAGGAACACAAGAGCAAAAAGACCTTGTTTTCACGTCTCAAAATTTTCCACAAAATCGACCAATGCTTGTTGTACCACCCTGAGGGAGAAGGAAGACTGGATGTGGCCACCCACCTCGTGGCAATCATCTTCATGGCAGCAACAGCCCTTTTGCTCTTCTACAACATCTCAAGCTACATTGTTTTCGGCTTCAGATCGGGCTTTGTTATCGCCATCAACTTCCCGCTGTTGTACATTCTGGGCGCCAAAAAGACCCCTCTTTCTTTCTTGGTGGGATGGTCCTATGACCAGCTCAACATTTTCCACCAGGTTGTTGGTATGGCATGCGTTTACTCGGCCATTCTGCACGCCGCAGTGTTCGCCTATTACTTCAACTTCATGTACCTGATCACAGAATGGTGGTCACTCATGGGCATCATGGCATTCGTGGCGTTTGTGGTGATTGCGCTGACCAGTCAGCAAAAGTTCCGAGAACGTTATTACGAAATATTTTATGTGGTCCATTTGGTGGGCATGCTGCTGTCCCTGGTGGGCCTTTACTACCACATTCACCAAGCCAGACCCTTTGCATTAGCTGCTGGAGCTTCTGTGGTCTACGACCGAATTGCCAGAGCCGCGGATGGATATAGAATAGCTCGGGCCCATCTGGAACTTCACGCAGGTGATACCATCGTCGTCAAAATCCCCAAAAACCAGCCCAGAGAGCTGCTGGAGACGGTGGAGTATTACTCGTCGGCATGGAACCCCCTCAACTTGGGGGTTGCTGCCACAAACGGTCTTGTTCACACTCTCAACTTTTTCATCTGTCTCCTCAACCGTCAGACCAAGCTCAAGTGGCACTCGGGCCAACACATGTTCATCACCTTTTTCAAGTGTCGTCTTTTCGAGTCGCATCCGTTCACTATTTCGTCCAGTTATGACCACGAGGACACGCTCGAGTTCATTATCCGAGTGCGAAACGGGTTCACCAAGTCGCTCAAGGAAAAGCTGCTGGCCCAAATGACTGCCAACGGACTCGACGAATGTGACTCCCGAAAAATCAGCTGGACTGTCATTCTCCACGGACCTTACGGAGTCAAGCCGCTGGGTCTGTTTCAGCCTCCACCACAGGACCTGACAGTGTCCGAAAGCAGCTGCTTGCTGCAACAACGCAAGATTGTGCTTATTGCTGGCGGCTCGGGCGTGGCCTTCACCTTCCCGCTCATGTTGCAGCTGGCGCACCAGAAACGGGAAGTCGAGTTTATCTGGATCGTTCCCGACCGGACCTACGCCACCTGGGTTGATCTCAGTCACCCTCGTGTGCAGAATGCGTCTGTTCTGATCCACGAGACCAAGAGCCAGGGCCGTCCGGATATTGCGGAAATGGTGCAATCGCGTCTCAAGGGCTCCACATCATGTGATTGGGTATGTGTGTGCGGCCCGGACATGCTGCTGCGACAAGTGCGCAACAATGTGGCGGAGTTACGGGGCAACGGGCAGAATGTGGAGCTTTTTGCCGAGCGGTTTGGATGGTGAAGCGGCGCGAAAGATCTGTGCGAGGCGGATGTTTATTCACCAAGGCAAGTCCACCGGAACCAAGACAAAAGCATGCATTATATCCCAGCAATATGGAAGGGTCCGTGCACTTGCCTAATAGACGGTCGGTTTTCCACAGCAACCTGACGCGAGTAAAAATATAGAACCAAGTATTTATATAGATCAATGTGCACATCACACACAGTATATCATTCACACACCTGATTCACTACCACTACCACCGACAATTGCAAATATGAAACTCAACCTGGCCCTCGCATTTTTCGCCCTGTCTGCTCCTGTCACTGCCCAGAGAGGCGGTGGCCGATGGGGTGAAACCCGACACCACCCTAACCGTCCTTCTCCCGGACCCAACTACCCTGAGTCCAAGGGACACCAGTACGTGCTCAAGGCATTTGCTCCTGGATCCAGACTCCACAACCGACCTGTTGAAATCAACGGCCAGAACATGGAGCTCGACGGCAACTACCAGCGACCCGGCTTTACCGTGGAGTACCACAACTCCAACGTGAACATCAACGAGCGGGGCTGGGATAAGAACCGAAAGCACATTGAGGTGGACAACTTGGGTAAGCTCCGAGTTGAAGACGGATGGGGACGACCCTTTGTTTACAACCACTGGGAGTTTACTGGAGACCAGGAGACCAACATGCCTTTCACCTGGAACGGCGTCAACCAGTTTTACTCTTGCCGAGATGGTCCCATTTACGCTAAGCAGGGTTCTGCCAAGTGTCATAACCCCGAGTACTTCCAGTTGATTGGATACCGTGCTTGAAGATGAATGTGTAACGATAAATACATGCTAACTCTCAATAATGTATTTGTAAGTGTGTATAAAGTATGACTTATTGGATGAAATGCTATGGCCATTTTCACTTTAAACGCCTTCCCCATTCTACCAAACTCTATTATTCAAAAAGAACGTCGTAATGCTTTACTGTACATATATAACGCACACTACTCTGTTAGTATGCATACAACATGCGCCATAATCCATTACTACCGAAATTCTGGAAAACACCATCGCCAGTTCTCAACAATATATAAAGACACGACCGGGCTCGCTTTTGATTATTATCTTCCAAAAAAGACAAACAATGACTACAACCACTACCAGCACTACTACTACCATCGCCAAGACTGTCGATAAGGTCTTCACTGCTCCCGAGCAATCTGAGGGAGTAGGGGCACGAGTCAGACGAGCTATTGGTACCCCCAAACTTCGAAGCTACAACCCCTTCATCATGTTCGACCATTTCAAGGTTCCCTCCACTGCTGGTTTCCCCGACCATCCTCACAGAGGACAGGAGACTATCACTTATGTTATTGAGGGCGCAGTTGACCACGAGGACTTCACTGGAAGCAAGGGAACTCTCAATGCCGGAGACTTGCAGTTTATGACTGCCGGCAAAGGTATTGTTCATGCTGAGATGCCCGCTGCTGGCCCTAACGGCGAAACCCAGGTTGTCGAAGGTATTCAGCTGTGGGTCGATCTACCCAACCATCTCAAGGACTGCGAGCCTCGATACCGAGACCTGAAGGCCGCAGAGATTCCTGTTGCCCATTCTGCCAAGAAAGATCTGACCGTAAAGGTTATTTCAGGCCAGGCTATGGGTGTTGATTCAGTCAAGGATCTCGCCTACACTCCTGTCTGGTACCTCGACTACTTCACCGAGTCCAACTATGACGGCACTCAGGTGAGCCAGACCATGCCTGACGGCTTCAACAGTCTCTTCTACATCATGAAGGGCTCTGCCATTATCGACGGAAAGAAAATCCATGCCCATGATGTCGCTACCATGTCTACCGAGGGCGGTACTATCGACTTTACTCCTGGTCCTGATTCCCGAATCATCATCATTGGCGCCCAGATTCTCAAACAGAACACTGTTCACCATGGACCCTTTGTGGCATCTTCCCAGGAGGGCATCATGAACGCCTTTATGGACTACCAGTTTAGCAACAACGGATTTGAGCGAGCTGCTACCTGGGAGTCTGATATCGGAAAGAGAATGATGTAGCTAGCCAAGAAGGCGTATATATAAGCATATAGAGAATACTAACTTGATTTACTAAAGAATGATATTAATGTAGATGCGTAAAATGTAGTTTACAGGGTCTTGTATATTGCACATGGATTGTGTTACTTAAATAATATTAGTGATGCCCATGAAACGAGCAAAACTCTCAAGAACCAGCTGCTTGGTGAGGTTTTTGCCAATGAAAACGAGCTTGGAGGGGTGCTTGTGTCCCACCTCAGCCAGATTCTCAACCTGGCTGGTATCCATCACGTCATACGTGTCTCGGACGCCCTGGATCACACGGACGTTTCCACTAGTGTCCACGAGCTTGCCCTTGGTTCGGTGAATCTCCACGGGCACGCCCAGCAGCTGGTTGTCCCAGGTGGCTTGTTGAATGTATGTCTCGAGCTGTTCAGCCTGCTGCAGCGAGATGGGAGGGAAGCCAACGGAGACGGTGGTGATTCTGTGGTCGTGCCATCCGTGATCATGAGAGTGTGCGTGTTCAAGGTTCACCTTTTCCTCGTAGGCCTTGAGGTTGAGGATTTTCGGCAGATCAATCTGGCCATAGGTGGTTTCAATGATAGGTGCCAGGCCGTTGATACCCTTGATTCGGTTCTTGATGTACTCAAGCTCCTCGGCAGAGCCAATCTTGTCGACCTTGTTGAGAATGAGAATGTCAGCGTGAGCAATCTGGATGCATGCCGTCGATAGCGGTTGCAGTTCCTTGTTCTCACCATGGTGAGCGTCATCGACAGTAACGTCATCGAGACACTTGACAATGTTTGTCGCGTCCAGTACGGTCACGATTCCATCGAGGTAGATGGAAGAGGCCAGAGCAGAGTCCAGCCAGAACATGTTGGCAATGGGGCCTGGATCAGCCACTCCAGTGGTCTCCAGCATGATGAGATCAAAGTTGCCCTTTTTAGTCATCAGGTTTTCGATAGCAGCCACTCCCGAGTCCTTGACGGTGCAACACAGACAACCGTTGTCAAGCTCGAGCCACTCCTCAAAGATCTGGCCATCCTGGGTGACGGTGAGCGAACGTTCCACCTCGGCAGAGTCTCCAAACTCGTTCAGAATGATGGCGATCTTCTTTTCCTTTTGTTTGCTGAGAAAGTTGAGCAGCGTGCTCTTGCCGGAGCCCAGGTACCCGGTGATGATGGTGATGGGGACCCGATCTTCCACCTGGGGCACGTCAAACGTGCTGTAGTGGTGTTCACTCTGGGTCTGGAACATGCCTGTGGGGGGAGGGCCAGAAACGAGCATTGGGATTTCGTCGTCGATATCGTCGGATGTGGTGGTGGGTTTGTTTGTGTCGGTTGTGTCGGTCGTGGCGTCGACTTTCGCCGTCACATTGTCTTCCTTATCAGCCATTATATACGTTTTTTTTTGGCTTGTCCCTCTGTGGTTATGCGGTTACGCTTGAAGCATCTCAGCTAAAGTTTTCCAAAAGTTAGTTGTGCATCGTAACCTTATCAGTCTGGGGAAGCCTAGTGAGAACCGCAAAGGTTCTCCCTGAAGGATGGTAGGAGCTCCTGTAGTGATTATTCTGTGCTGTCGCCTGTGTCTCTGCTTTTGTGTCGTCAATTCCGGTTCGTCTTTGTGCCACTTTTTCTTTTTTCCACTTTTTCTTGCTCTTCTCGAGTGGTTACTTGCACTGTGGTTGTGCCATGGCCAAGGGACAGTATCTCCGACACGGGGTTAAAAACGTCCGACAGATAACCCTTCACCAATCAGCCATGTGGGGTTGTCAGTGAGAATTGAAGATGGCAAGTGAAAAGACTTGGATTGCCTGAAGAGGATGAATTGGTGTTAATCAGGAGACTCTACAAGTGCGATGACTATAACGATACCGATACACCAGTATCCCGATACAATCACTGTCAACTCAGTGTCGTACTTGTCACACTCTATTTAACCACACTACAAACTTCACTTCGGTCGTTCTGTTACAGGTACAAGCGTTGTACGATACAACACTACGGTATCGTACCGTAGCCTACTTTGCACTCGTACAAGGGCGACAAGTACGACTTCGACGACACAGGAACAGTGTGATG
Organism: Yarrowia hollandica; assembly: GCA_900519065.1. NCBI lineage: Eukaryota > Fungi > Ascomycota > Dipodascomycetes > Dipodascales > Yarrowia > Yarrowia hollandica. The sequence goes on along the minus strand of ULGV01000003.1, from coordinate 738,320 downwards.
AAAGCCAATGGATGATAAAACACGAACAGGCAGTATCTGTACAACTACAGTACCTGTACTGTACAATACAGTTCGATTTTCGATATTTCTCCTTGCTCGTTGTTTTCACCTCACCATACACCAAAGGTATACACATCCCGTTTAACCACTGAAACACCAGAACACACAACAAACAACATGAGCAACGTCGAAAACAACACAATGAGACTTAATTGCTAATTTCTCAGTCATGTACAGCTCCATCCGACACAAATAAGCACCCACTTCCCCCCGCTGCTTGCACAAGTACAAGTATCTGGGTGTCTTTTATTTGCTGCGGCACATTGCCATGCTCACAATCACCTCACCAGACCAATGACGAACACTTCACTCAATACTTATACAACGAACCACAAAAAGCACCGCGATACTTTACACAGCACGCGACCACTACAGTAAGTACCGCACTTGTATTCTCTCAAAAAACGCCTCAAAATGAGTGAATACGCTTTGACGGGAAACAACATACGATAGGGCGTGTCAGTTGTCACTGCAAGAAAGTCACTTGACAATCTCGAACTGACTGAGATCCTCTGCAGAAGCATCACCGAGTAACCACAACTCTACTGACACAGACACACACCCATTTTAAATCACTTTTCAATTGTGTGTTCTAGTTCGTTGCCCCTAAACCCGACCACATGGCTCTACACGATTCTGCCTCATCAACACCATCAGGCCATTAAAAGCTTATCAAGACGTTAAACTCGTTATCCCAACGCTCCCAACGAAACTCTGCTGTCTACTAAGTGTGGGTCCAAAGTGGTGGAAGAAGGGAGAAGGGCAGAGAAGGTACAACAGCCATACCAGCACACAGACACACACAGAGGCCCAAGACACACCAAACTCCGCCTCCTCACCAATCTAAAGCCTGCCCACTGCCTAATCAAGCAGCTGTCTGCGTACGCATGCACACTATCTAAGGCACCACCCGCTGAGTTCCCCACCAGTATAGGTTCTAAACCCAAACCCTAACATCGCAGACTGCATATTAGTTGATTTTCCGGCAACTTTAAAAACCGCTATTATATTTCAACTGATTTCAACTCTCATCATCATTCACAAATCAAAACACAACATGTCTAACCCTTCATTTGTTCTACGAAAGCCAATGGACCTCGTCTTCGAGGACCGCCCCGACCCCAAGATCCAGGACCCCCATTCCGTCAAGGTCGCGGTCAAGAAAACAGGTGTTTGCGGCTCAGACGTCCATTATTATCTGCATGGAGGAATCGGCGATTTCATTGTCAAGGCTCCCATGGTTCTAGGCCACGAGAGTGCAGGAGAGGTGGTTGAGGTCGGTCCTGAAGTCAAGGATCTCAAGGTGGGAGACCGTGTGGCTCTTGAGCCCGGTGTGCCTTCTCGATTGTCGCAGGAGTACAAGGAGGGACGATACAACCTGTGTCCTTGCATGGTGTTTGCTGCCACCCCTCCCTACGACGGTACTTTGTGTCGTCACTACATTATCCCTGAGGACTTTTGTGTCAAGCTGCCTGACCACATGTCTCTGGAGGAGGGAGCTCTGGTCGAGCCTTTGTCTGTGGCTGTCCACTGCAACAAGCTGGCCAAGACCACTGCTCAGGATGTGGTGATTGTGTTTGGAGCAGGCCCCGTTGGTCTTCTGGCCGTTGGAGTCGCCAGTGCTTTCGGATCTTCCACAATTGTTTGTGTTGATCTGGTTTCCGAGAAGCTGGAGCTCGCCAAGCAGTTTGGAGCAACTCATACCTTTGTGCCCCAGAAGGGAGACGGTCCCAATGAGTCTGCCGACAAGATCCGAGCTCTGATCAAGGGTGCTGGTCTGTCCGATTCGCCCAACGTTGCTCTTGAGTGCACTGGAGCCGAGCCTTCTATCCAGACTGCTGTTTCTGTGCTGGCTACCTCTGGTCGACTCGTGCAGGTCGGCATGGGCAAGGATGACGTTAACTTCCCCATCACCAAGTGCATTGTCAAGGAGATCACCGTCCTGGGCTCCTTCCGTTACTGCCACGGAGACTATCCCCTGGCTGTTCAATTGGTTGCTTCTGGCAAAATTGATGTCAAGAAGCTGGTGACCAACCGGTTCTCCTTCAAGGAGGCCGAACAGGCATACAAGACTGCTGCCGAGGGCAAGGCCATCAAGATCATCATTGATGGTCCCGAGAAGGAGTAAATAAACACTACGGGTACAATTAGTTTTGTAATAGCGAGTTGAATCTATTATGTTGAAATAAGTTATGCTATAAATAGTTGAGGTGTGAGCGGGGTGTTGAAGGGCCGCTTTTGAGAGAGTAAACGTCTACCAGAGGTAGAACATTTTACTTCTGCTTGGCAGCAAGCTCTCGGTCTCGCTTGGCGTAAATCTCGCCGGTGAAGGGCTCCTCGAACTTGAGAGCAATGGAGTACATGAGGGAGACAAAGGCGGTCACCAACAGACCGGCGGGCTTGGCGTACCACAGAGCAGAGGCCAGGAAGCACAGGGTGGAGCCGTGGTACATGGGGTTGTTGGACACGTTGAAGGGGAATCCAGTGACTCGCTCGTTCATGAGAATGCCAAAGTAGTCGCCCAGGTAGGTTCCAGTGACGCCCAGAGCGTACATGGAGGTGAGCACCAGAACGTTGCCAATACCAAACAGCACCACGGCAAGAGGCTTGACAATGTCCACGTAGGTCACGGACAGCAGAATGGAGGTGGGCTGCTGCTCAAGAGCCTGGTGGTACAGGTAGTCTCGGAAGATACCGAGGGAGAAGATGGTGATGGCCAGCAAGTAGCATCCAGTCTTAGCTCCTCCAGCCAGCTTAGTCAGAAAGTGGGTGTTGTACTCGGCTCGCGCAACAATGTTCCAGAAGATGGGGTTGAAAGCGATAGACGCGAGACAGACTGTGTTAGTATTGTGATAGTGATTGTAATTTTTTTTTATGCTGGAGTGGTGCAATCGCCTTTTTGACACCACTCAAATCATGTCACTAGTGATTTAGTTCCATCAGCTTCTCACACACACGGTGGCCACAATTTGTGGGGTATGGCGCAAACAGCGGGGGAATCTAGCGCCCCGGGGTACTCACTCCAAAGAGTCTGTTGGTCGTAGTCAACGTTGAAATCGGCAACAATTTTGTCGGCGGAAAAGGACATGGTGGCTCGGGTTTCTGATTCTAAGAGAGTTTTCCGAAGAACCAACCACGATACACAAGTTCACATGCGCGGTTAGGGTTGTCCATTTCACATGACGCGTCTGAGCTGTCCGCAGCACATATTGTTGAGAAGAAGAGATTGCGACTGAAGAACTTGTGTGGTTGTGTTACTTTTGTATGACGTCGACTCGCCTGGTTTTAGGCCTTTCAATTGAGTCTTGAGCAGTCGTAAAAACCCCCTAAACAACGTTACATTGGAATGTTACAAGAAAAAGCTTCAAAATATTATCAAAAAACCCGCAATACCGGAGCTAAGAGGATTCTGAAAAGTGCGTTGCAATCCGACAGACCATAGCTACATGGTGGTATGATAATATCTCCAAACGGACCGAAATCCCGCTCTCTAGAAACCTGTGCAGTTGTAGGAGCTTATGCGGCTAAGTGGGTATACATGGTGTGCATTTGAGGTGTAGACGAGTCACGTGAGCTAGAGAATGGAAGTCTTGGGATCGAGACGACTGAATGACGCACCTTGTACCTGATGCTAACATCGTAGTTACTGTATCGTGCTGTATCGTGCTGTGAGGTTTAGATGGATTGAGCATTTCTAAAAACCAGAAATTAAACTGAAAAAAGAGGAAAAAATGAAAAAAATGAAAAAAACGAAAATCAAATCTGTAAAAAAGAAAATGAGAGGAAAAAGTAACCACTTTTAATATGTCTTAATTCTCTTCAACAGCCGCGATAAGAATGATCGTCAATCCATCTTGTAGCCTATCCACCTGGAAGGCCTTGTTTTGTACAGGAATATAACCTCGTGACCATTTAGAGTGCATAGATCAAGCATACAGTTTAATTACTAGTTCCTAGATTGGAGCTAGCTCTGATAGCATCTGTACAGGTATTACTATCGTACAGTACGTACAGTCTTTCAAAGGTCTCAAGATAAATATATTCAATGTACTATCTGCAAACAGACGGCATCGAGTGGTGCCATGGCGTGTGAGCCGAGTTTGGAACGTTTTAGGTCAAGGTGTGAGAAAAGGCACCCATGACCACAAATCAATCGTTCTTTAACCGTTCCTAAATCGTTCATGAACGCCCCAAAAGTAGCTCCTTACCCTCTTCACAACCACTACTTGATCTTGTGGTTACCCAGCATGACGACGCAGCACATTGCGAAGATGAAGGGGACGGTGATGTACTTGAAGAGAAAACCCGAATGAAATGAGGCCACCAGCACCAGGCCGGCGAAAATTACCACCGAGGTGGATGCAGAGGGAAGCTGGGCCACCACCTTGTTGATATCGAAGGGAAGCGGGGGGATGTTGGCACGAATCTGCTCAATTTTTTCTATTGGCAGTTTGGCCTTGACCTTGTCAATGTGGGGCTGGAGAATAGGGGTGATGGAATCCATTTTGTGCAAGAGCGTGTGTTTAAAACTGCGGCGGCGGCTTCCTGGGTTGAGTGTATGGTTTAATGACCTGTCGTAATTATCGGTGCGTGTACGGTAGTTGTGTGAGAAGCGGTGATCTGTAGAGGTCAACGAGAGTCTGTTTATTACGGGCCTTATATTATCTGGCTGGCTGGACTACAAGGCACTTTTTGGCGTGGCAAGACAACAAAAAAAAGAGAAAAAAGGGAAAATTAAATCATAAAATCAAAACGAAAAAACAAGAGAGAAAACGCAACAAAACCTCAATAATAATACCACGTTTTATGCACAGTTCCCTCGTGGTAGAGTGGAGGACCATCAAGCACCGATAACGAGGCTGCCAACTACCTCTGGCAAGTAATTGCCATGCTACAGGTAGTGCTTCCGGTCCTGAGGCTGTCAATACGGAACCAACTTGTGAACGCATACAGGCACATGGCAGAGTGGATTTTGACGTTTGAGCCAAAAAGATCTTCATTCTGCACATGCCTAAAAAACAACCAAAACTCAGCCTCTCGCCGTTCAAGCCAATCATGGCCAGGTATTCTCAAAAAGTTGCGATATCGCCATGTCCAAGATTACCAATGATCGGCAAATCAAGGTTTGCGGGGTACAGGGAGGTACCAGCCCGTTTCAGCAAGGTCCAAACAATGGTGGAGGAAACGAACGAGAGAAACATGAATGGTGGCGAATTTTACACCAAATCACACCGTTTTAAAACCGCCTCAACCCCGAGCGGACCAACTGTACTCGTCGCTCGGAAATTATCCCCTGAACCCTGGTTTCATTACACTCACTGTCTCAGTTGGCTGTGTCAATCAGCCGCAAAAGTCAAACTCTGTGCGTGACACGACATGAAGGAGTCGTCCAGTCGACAGGAGTGTGGCAAGAGACAGGGGATGCAGCCACAGCCAATCCGGGTTCTGCAGGAAAACGGTCACGTGACAAAACAACCCTAACCACGAGGCTTCTTTCTGTACCGGTAGCCTACTCTCTCATGTCACTCTCTCCTATGGGCGATATCATGAAGGTTCGGCTTTACAAAAAAAAAAAGAAAGTGCCAAGTACAAATATAAAAAAACACAACGAAAAAAACACCATGGTGAGGTGAGCTCCTAACAGCGGAAATACAGAATGTGTACTAACCGGCAATACGTGGCATTTTCAACGTCTCTGAGGCATGCATCTTCGGACGCAAAGACGCATTTCGGAAAACGCGGAACAGACCTGAGACGGTTTTGTAGAAGAAACGGAACACTTCTTCCGTAGATAGAACCTCAACTATAGCCCAACTATTGTTGCTACCTGTTTTGAGAGTCACAGAGAAAGACTCTCATCTGATCAATAATGCGCTCGTAAAAGAGCCGTTGTAAGTCATGCACACCCTCCCCCCCTCAACGACCACGCGTCCGAGGCCGTTTTTATTTTCCCATCGGAAGACATGACGTTGCGGAACATCGGCTTTAGGCCTTAGCGTGCGGCTTGAAATACGACTCAACAAAACTATTGTTCTGAATCAATGTGTCGAGTGCGCACAGTTGGGATGGAAAACAGACACCGCAACGGTTTCACAACGGGACACGGTGTCCGTTCGAACTCTAGACTCTATCAATGTGGCCCATTTCCGCCCCCTTAATACCTCCCACATTATCGTAGCCGGTAGTTTGTACACTACCTACCCCACTTTTTCTGCCCCGCATTAATAACCGTGCAGTGCATTTATGCAGAGCAAACCCTACCGGCGAGTATACCAAGGCCCAGTAAAAACCACCATTTATAGGCCGTGATTCGTCTGCAAGTATTCTTCAGCCACCAAGTCACCATGACCATCATCCACAACGCCAACCTGCCCAACTTTGCTGTTGACCAGCTCTACGACGGCAAAATCACCGACTTTATTCGAAGCGGAGGCCATTCCAATGAAACCAAGCCTTCGGTGATTGATGCCAAAACTGGCCAGACTCTTTCGCAGACGGAATTGTGGCAACTGTCGGAGAAATATGCTGCTATTCTCAACTCTCAGTATGGATTGTGTCGACACAGAGACAACGAGAACGATCCCACGCTCGGAGATGTACTCATCACCTTTTTCGGAAACGTCATTTTGGCTCCCGTAGTCCACTGGGCCTCTCTGGATCTGGGAGCAACCATTTCGCCCGGATCTACGGGATACTCGGCTCAGGATCTTGCCCACCAGTTCAAGGTCACTACGCCAAAGGTTGTGGTTTACGCCAAGGCGTTCAAGAAGGTGGTTGATGAGGCCATGGAGCTGTACAACTCGCCCAAGCCTCCTGCTCTTGTGGAGCTCGAAGCTCTTGATAAACAGGCACGAATGGTGGGAAACCACAAGGTCGAGCACACTCGAAAGCTTCAGCTGGCTCCCCATGAGTCTCGAACTCGTATTGCGTACCTGGGCATGTCTTCAGGCACCTCTGGAGGAGTGTCCAAGGCTGTTCGATTGACGCACTCCAACCTCACATCTTGTGCGGAAATCTCCAAACGAGCATCTCCTTCTCTTAACACAGATAAACAGATTGCTGCAGCCATTATTCCTGTTTCGCATCTGTTTGGTCTCTCCAAATTCATCATTGGAGATCCCTGGGCCGGGGCTACCACCGTGTACCATAACGGGTTTGATCTGATTGAGGTGTTGGAGGCCCAGCAAAAGTACAAAATCAACAACTGGACCCTGGTGCCCCCAATCATTGTGCTGCTCACCAAACACCCTCTTGTGGAGAAGTACATTCCCTCTCTTCGGGCCCACATGCGAGCTATTCTCTCAGGAGCTGCTCCTCTGGGTGCCAATGTTACCGAGGCTCTGCTGACTCGAATCACTGGAAACAAGACTGGCGAGTCTCCCGAGGGAGGCCTTCGAATTGTCCAGGGCTATGGACTCACTGAGACGTCTCCTGTGGCTACTCTTTTCGATCCTGAAGACAAGGAGCGACATATTCGGTCGTGTGGAAAGCTGGTTCCCAACTCGCAGGTTCGAATTGTCAACGAAGAAGGAGTCGATCAGCCTGCTTACGACGTGGACCCCACACTGCTTGACGAGGCCATTAAACAGGGCACTCTCCCTGTCGGAGAGCTGTGGATCCGGGGCCCCCAGGTCATGGATGGTTACCATAACAACCCTGAGGCCAACGACCAGTGTTTTGTCAAGGCCGATGACCCCGAAGCCAACTCTGCCTACTACAACAGACACTGGTTCCGAACGGGTGATGTGGCTCTGGTCGACAAGCAGGGTCGATACATGATTGTGGACCGAACCAAGGAGATGATCAAGAGCCAGGGCAAACAGGTGGCCCCCGCTGAGCTTGAAGATATGCTTCTGGGACATGCCATGGTGGCTGATACCGCCGTGATTGGTATCCAAGACGTTGAGAAGGGCAATGAGGCTCCTCGAGCGTTTGTGGTGCTCAAGGACCCCAAGTATGATGCTGTGGAGATCAAAACATGGCTGGATAATCAGCTGCCCAAGTACAAGCAGCTTCATGCTGGCATTGTGGTGATTGACGCCATTCCCAAGAATGCCAGTGGAAAGATTCTGCGACGATTGTTGCGAGCCCGAAGAGACGATGTGGTGTTGGGTCTCAACAAGGCCAAGCTGTAGTATGTAATATTAATGGATGTAGTATTTTGATTAATCATCTGTGGGGTACTTGTACCAGGTAGTCTGACGTTGATGAATGTATTGTTTCGTCGAGACTGGCACAATGTATTGTCTTTCTTCAAAAGCCGTTCACGATACAGTAAGAACGATACACGGTAGTTTAAGTAACTAGTCAGATCAATTGTACCAGCAAGAGATGTCGATGGAGTGTGCCGTACGAGTACCGGTAAAGAACAGTAATGTCTCCAATACAGCATATGGTTATTACGTTTTGTCAATTGGTGACAGTGAAATGTCTCCTATAACCCAACACTCAACAATGCCATCTATCTATCTCTCTCAATTGCTACCCATCTGTAGCAAGTGGTACCCCCACTGAGTTCGATTGCTCCCCCACTTTTGTCTTCTTCCCCAGACGCATTCCCAAACCAGCCTACGGCTGAAGCGCCAAGAAAATAGCTCTAAGCCGTCTCCGGTGTCGAACCATCTTCGTCATACCTTGTTGGGTGACCCTGACACATGACCTGAGGGTCTTCCTCTCCACATGTTTCACCTTGTCGCCAAGCCATAATTGTACGACTTTGAAGAAGTAAGGACATGTCACGGGGGGCTGCCAGGTAGAGACAAGACCGTTGACATAAATAGAATGCCATAGCAGCTCCCATCTCGACCGACTGAATTGACCCACCCAGACACTCCTGTCCGATAGCTATACGTCTCGCACACCGTTTGAACGTTGCACTGATTAGGTTACGGGATGCACGGAGATATTTTGAGGGCCACGTTTAAAGGCCATTGGCTTGCTGCTATACGAACTCACAGCAGGCAGGGCGGTCGGTAGCAACCTACAAGTCCACGAGGGGCGAACGTGATTTGACGTCACTCGATGGAACATGCAGGTTGCTACCAGAGACGATCGGACAGTGTATATTGTGGTTGTTTGTTTTATTCTATAGCACGTATTTTATATTGTTTATTGTTTATTCCCTCTCTCTCTCTTTCCGTATGCCTGCCTGTTCTATTCTCTCTCTCGCCCAGCCTCCGACTCCAACGCTCAGACAACCTCGGGCTGCACTTTCCGAGCTCGGATCCGAAATGGCCCAATGTTCCAAACGCTGTATTTGCGAGAAATAACCCACAGCTTCATGCAATGGGACTAAACTTTGAGAGGAGCAAGTAGCTACAGTACAAGCGAAAGCACGTTTCCGATCGAGCCAGTATCCCTGAATAAATGTCTACCGGCAATTATCGTACGGTGTACACTGCCGTACGATGTTGGGCTGATCTTTGCAGCAGCATCTAGCTGGTCCCGAGTAGCACAGTTTCAAGGTCCCTTTTAAGATCCCTTAATTTTAGAGGCTTCTTTTGTTCTCGGTTCCACAACACTTTTTTCTTTTGATCTTTTTCTGATCGTTCGTTGAATACACTTCAATTTCACAATAAAGTAGGGCTACGGGTTTTGCTCAAAAGTGGGCAGAGGGCATGTCTAACGTACGAGCTACGATCTTGCCTCTATGGAGTATATTTTCCGTGTTCACTGAGTCTGTTTCTGCTCATTACCGAGTCTTTTTCCGATTTTTTTTTCTTCCTGTACTCTATGGAGCATGAATGGAGCATGTGTTTCATATACCCGTACGTGTACTCGTACCCAACCAAAGTGTATAGAAGCATGGCGAAGAACGTCAGAAACGTGCTGTTGACAGAATACTCTTAGCTACCCGGCGTGGCTCAATATACCACGAGTACCGGGACTTGTTTTATCCCGAATCGCCCTAGTTAAAAAGCCTTAAATGACGTCACCGTCTAATGGAGGTGGCTTTTCAAGGTTTGCCAAGGGAGACTAAAGACGTGACATGACCAAAAACAAGTGTGGGGAGAGAAAAAGCTCAATGTACATTCCTACAGTGACGGACGTGTTGAAACGGAGCAGCTTGAAGGCATGGCGACCGTGAAAACACGTTGGTGGTTATTGCATATGGAATAAATATAGATTGAATAAATAGCATATTTAACAGGGGCCGTGCAGATCAACTGCACTAAACAATGGTGTTTGCCAAGAGCGAGAAATGATGTCATAGGCATGGAACTGCAGCGCTTGTAAAAATAGATGGCATTAGTGGCATCCGGGCGGCGTCTGCGGTATGGTCTGGTTGATTGTGGGTCGTTCCAAGTGATATCTTTTCGGCATTATTGTGCGGCGGCTCGGGTAAACATGACGGTTAGCATGCGAATAAATAATGCAAAACGGAGGTCGGTCTCAGTGTGTGACGCGACAGTGTCATCATTGCGACAGTTTGTGTGATCCACTAGATGTTAGACATTGTATCGTGGATCACAGCCAGTGCGCCGGTGGTCCTGGTAGTCGATTTGGAGAACGATACAGTCACAGTTGGGGCACTTGACCTGGTCGGCCGTTGGGGCATGGGAGACGGTGTTGACAGGTTCTTTGTGGTGGCAGGGCATGTTTGCGTGTGGGTGAGTGTAGATAGCAGAAGTAGAGAGTGTAAGGGCTTTTATTGCGAGCTCTTCATCTTGGGGGTCGCGCGTTCTTTATATATACACGTTTAAATAGTCACACCCTTAGTGTGATTGCGGCATCTCCGTTTTGGGAGGGCGCGTATGCATAAACTGTGTGACGTCAAGTTGATGATACGCAGAACAATGCACGTTTGAGTGCTGCTGCTACTGCTGCGTAGAGTCACTGATAGAGCCCTTGATAAGGCTGTATACTGAGTCAGGGGTGTCTGAGTAATGGAGTAATTGTATTACCTTTTTTTTTTACTTCTCAACTTTTCTAACATGTTTTACACTCTCATTTCCCTCGCTCTCATGTGTCCAAGGGGACGTTCAGAAATGATGGCCCCAAGACCCAAAGAGGCATGTCCCCCTCCTCTAACAGTTGAGGCAGGTTTGTTTGAATTTTTTTAAAGTATTTTTAGTTTTGTTTTTTCATTTTTACTTTTATATTTTTACTTTGGTGTTGGTTTAGTTTTTTTACTTTTTTGTTACAACTTGCAACTGCTGCCGCATTGCCCTAGCTTTAGGGTATGGGCCCCAAAAGTCTAATTGCGAGACAAGCGATATCAGACAGGGGCAAAAATAATAGTCGAAGGATCTGCCCAGGGGCGTGGACTAGCCTGAGACCAGAAGAAGTCGACAGGTACCGGCATTTGCCGAGGGTCTACGGAGAGGTCGCAAGATGCGTCTGCAGCTTCAGCGGTTCTTTTGAGCCCCGTATACACAGTGTTGGTGTTGTTTTTGGACTTGGTAGGTCGGAAATCCAAATCCGAAACACCAAAATTCTACCCCACAATAAGACCGAAAACCAAGGCCGAAAAGCCCGGCTTTGTAGTAATATACCCCAGCCCAAGTAGCAGAACCAAGAAGGTGGTATGAGGGGAACTGGGGTACAGGTTTGCACTAAAGTCGTCCATGACGTCACATATAGGGGGCCCTGCTCTGGATTATGGCAGTTATGCCGTGGCTCTCACCTCTCTCCTGTGCTGCTAATTTACTGTACACATCATGCGTCCTGCTGGTACGATACGACTGCGACGATATTATATGGTGTATCAAGTCCAGCTGACGTGCGCATCGTACTTGGTTGTATCAGCTGAAGGGTGTTTTGGGGCAAAGTGGCAACAGGGAATTTTGTGGCCAGCATTTTGAGGCAATGTGATATATTCATGACTCGGTTAGTCCGTATGACACTGTAGTACTCTGTGTTCGCACACTACGTACGATACGACCAACTGCAACGATATCACAACTCAATCCTAATCATCCCAAGTCGCCTGACACTGCTGCTCCGCCAGCAATGCGCGGAGATGTCCGAATCCAGTGTTCCACGTGTGGAATGGAGAAATGGGGGCGAGAATTTCCGGACCACGTTGCACTTTGCGACCCCGAGCGAGCCAGGGAAAAAAAGTGATTTGTTACCATTTTTAATTATTTTTAATTATTTTTTTCGCCCATTTGTGCCTAGGCGGCAGTTATAGACTGTTACGACAATGGCGGATTTTTGGGCCAAATTACCGGCTATCACGGCTACTGGTAGTGAAAAAAGTTCAATATAATTAACATGGTTCATTAAAGTGATTCTAACAAAGATGAATTGGCAAAGATATAGCCAACCGTAAAGTCCTCGAAACCACAAACCATCCAGTGAAATCCCCGTGTCTGGCAGCTTATCAATGGGACGACTATCCCCTGCATACTCTACGTGCACCACACACATTGTGCCTGGTGGAATAGGCTCTGATCGACAAGCAGCCAGAGATAAGAGTGCCAAATGAAAAAAATTACTGGAAAAAAAATGCAGAAAAAATCGACAACCGACCTCCATTTTGCGGAAATGAAAATAAAATAAGAAACAAAAGTCTGCTCGACCCGACACCTAAGCTCGCACGTGCTACCCTATTTGGGCGAGGTATCCGACGCAAAATACGGCTCGTATTCCGTATTCAGCCTGACTGCACCAGGTAGCACTATACGAAGACGAGAGTGACTCGGTGCTCTGCATTGCACGTGCTCAGAAGCTGTGGTTCCTACTTTGAGCAGTGTCTTGCGAGTTTTTTTCTTCGGTCTGTTCTTCCGTGAATATCCGAAACCCGCATGTCTCCGGTTCCCGTTTTCCGTGATATTGGATTCGATGTCTTTAATGGACTATACTATTTATACAAGTACCTCACTTCAACAGGGGGAAGGGGATCTTTCTGTGGGAATGGCAGAGAATGTCCACATAGCCAGGCTGCTCCACCCCAATAACACCTCGGCGGATCAGAAAATCAATGGTGATCAGGGCGGTGTTCGGCTTGAACTTACCCTCCTTGATGAGCTCCAGAACCCGTTCAACGGAAAGCAGCTCGAAACTCTCAACCTCCCCATCGGCAGGCGCTGGAATAGCCCCCTCGTCCATCTCCAGATCCATCACGTACTCCACCTCGGGCTGGATCACCGACAACTCGTCACTCAGATCGTCAGTAGCACGGTATAAGTAAGAAACTACTCCTGTAGAAGTGAGTCGAGGCTCAACATATGAAGGCTCCAGACCAGCCTCTTCCCCGCACTCCTTGACAGCGGTTTCCCATAACGAAGCAGGGTAACCCACTCCTCCAGCTACCGTGTTGTCCAGGTAACCGGGCCAAGTGGGTTTAGTTAGCGCTCTTTTGGGGACCCAGATTCGAGCGTCCTTGGAGGTTTCTCCTGGCACAAAACCAACAATGTGCACTCCGTAGGTAACCACTCCAAACAGAGCGGTGACGGCACGCTCCATGAGAAAATATACCGTTCCTGTGGGGTTGTAGATGGCATACTTTTCGTTTCTCCAGCCCTCCAACACATCAAACAGCTTCTGAGCACGCCACTTGTCGCCCAATTTCTCAAAAGCCTCGGTACGCTTTTCGCACGAGTCCAATTGAGGCAGAATCGTGACCGTTTTGGCACTGTCATCGACTGAAACAGTGTCTGTTTCCTTCTTCAATTCACACACCACCAGCGGAGTCAAGTATCCCAGCGGCGTTCCCTCATGAGCGGTAAATGTGTAATAATCGGGCAAGGGCGTGTATGGAGCCGAATCGCATTTTTGGATGATTTCTAGGAGACTCATTGTGATGGGTTGGTTGGGGGCATAGCCTGGCCTACATTTGACATATATGTGCGTAATTATCATAGTTCATCAACAATAACGTATACACAGCCGGGAATCGAACCCACAAACTTTAATTACACCGCTCAGTATGCCATAATTATAGTGCCCTGCTGCACATAGTGAAATTGCGTGGGGAAGCCAATCTTGAATTCTTCATATTTACAACCAGATGGGAATGTGAGTATAACACAAGGCGAAAAAGGCAAAAACAGGACGAAACTAACACAGGCGCCGCCACGACTTGGCTAGAGCCATGGCTCTGGCGTTGGAGACCCCGCCCAACCAACTGACTCCTCAGGTACGACAAGAGGTGGTTCAGCAATGCGAGGCGTTTGTGGACTCCAACCTGCCCATTACCGAATCCGAGTCACAAAAGCTGGGCGAGGATCTCGTCCAGATATACAAAGACGCTGTCATGGCCAACCCTGCGGCCGAGGTGCTGTTTCTGCAATGCATGAGTCGTCTGGCTCCATGTCTGGTGGTGGAGGAGCAGGTGCGGACATGGGTCGATTTGTACTCCAAGCCGGCCATTGATTCTGCAGGACAAAAGAACGATCTCGTGAGAGCCGCCTGTGATTTGCTTGTGGCGTGGATGGTACCTCGAGACGGAGTGGAGGGGAACACAGCCCAATACCAGGCCATCTCACGAAGCACGGCCCTCTTCATGGTCCAGATTTATCTACACGAAAGCCTGATTGTGGGCGAGAACAAGGGAAAGGCGGATGCCAAAGAGGAGCGGTTACGGTTTGTGCGAATGAATGCCAAAAACCTCATTCTCACGTTTGCCGAAGAGCGTCCCCAGGAGTTTTGCGTCATTGCAAACCGCTTCTTTGTGCAGCCGGAGTACCGTGTGCGCATTCTGGTGCTGCTGTCGGCCTTTTTCTCGTGCACAAAGGCCAAGATTCCCGCGGAATTGGCTCGTTCGCAGCTCGTCAAACACCTGTTTGCGTGCTTGCTGCAAGACAAGTCGTCACAAGCCGTCACTATGGCTGCGTCGGCACTCATAATGATGCTGCCATTCATCTGTAGCAAAATTATGACCGACCTGCCCTTCTTGTTTGCTGTCTACGGAAGAATGGTGTGTTGGAGAGGAGGCGAGGTGCCCGACGAGGATGAGAGTGAAGACACATTCCATGCCAGTGACCACGAAGACGAACAAGAAGAGGAGGTTCACACGGACGACGAAGATACTGCCAAGAACAAGGAGAAATGCGACGCCGAAAACACTACAACTGCAGAAGCCGCATCCACAAACGACGATAAGGAAAAGAGCCCAACTTCGCCAAGAATCACAGAAAGTGAAGGAAACGCTCAACCAGCAGAAAAAACAATCCCGGGACTATCCGAATGGCAAGTACTACCCGCAGATACCGTTCCAGATGCCCCTCACCCGGACTGGGAGCGAATGTTTACATTCCTTTACGGACTTTTCCCTTCAAACTTCATCATGTTTCTCCGGAGACCCACAGAGTACGTTCAGCCCATGATTTCAACACTGCCCGATGACTGGGATGACTACTACATTTCACAGCGGTCCAAGGCGTGCTTTGACCGACACTTGCTGCATGTTCAGCTGTTGACATCTTCTTCTGAACAGGAACTCAAGGACGAGTATCGATGGGCTGGAATGACGCCTGCAGACATCGCTTCCCTGTGTCTGTCGCTGGTCACAGTTTCTCCTACTGAAAAGTCGCGAGAAGATACCCTTTCTGTGTCTTCAGCTACCAAGGACAAGGAAGTTGTTACACGGTCTCGAGGCACATCTCTGAGCGAGTCGAAACGCCAGTTTTCAATCACGTCGATCCCTGACCGAGAATCAACTCCTTCTAGTCAGGTGACCACGTCTACAGAGTCCCAGGTTGCTGCTGGAGAGCTGCTTTCGCCTACTTTGACATCCACATCTGCTACGGGTCACCTGATGGATCTGCAGGCCCGCCACCAGTCTCTGTACGGACGTAAGGCTGATATCCCACCTACCGTGTCGATTTCCACTCTTACTCTTGACGACAGTGATTCCCGAGAAGAGAGTCCCGTGTCTCCCTTGACTCGGTATCAGAAACATTCAAACATGGGAGCTCCCACAGCATCCATCGAAGGTGTTCTCGAGTCCGGAACCAACTCCAGTCCCGCTCTGAGTCCCACTCAGCTGCCCGTGGGCTCGCCTATTCTTCGAGGAGATTCTACATCCGAGCAGTCGGACATTCTGGCCTACTACCAGCGGGAGCTGCTGCTGATTAAAAACGAGCTTGATTTCGTCTGTTACCTGGACTACCATAACCAGTTCCGCATTCGACAGCTCAAAGAGCAACTACACAGTGCTCTTCGACAGGACATTGACGTGCAGAACCTAGTCACGTCCAACCAGAAGCTCAAGCGGCAGTCGGAGCAGCTCAACTCGCAGCTGATGAAGATGAAGGAACTGAGCAACACCTTGCGAACACAAAAAGTCCAGCATGAGGGCACTCTGACGAAACGAAACCGAGAACTGCGACTCCAGTGCGACTCTCTCACCGAGGAGACCGCCAAAACCAATCTCGAGTTTGAACACATGCAGGCCGAAAACCAAAAGCTGTACTCGGCAGCCATGGCCAAAGAGGCTATTGTCACACAGCTGGAGCTCAAGGTACAGGCTTTGGAGAGTGAAAATCGAGTGATTAACGAGTATAGAGAAAAGCTCAAGGCTCTTGAGAACCCACAGAACTCCCCAGAGACACCTCAGGCCCCTGAAACGTCAAACTCGGATCTTCACATCGAACTGGAAAAGACCAAGATTGATTTGGGAGTGCTTAAACACGAGAAGGAAACGACGGAGAAGCGTCTACGAAGCGAGATCACAGAGCTCGAGGAGCAAATCGCCACCATTGAAAAACAGTCTTCTCCCTCCCATAAGGTTCTCGAGATGCTGGAGACCATTAAACAGGAGGCAGAAAATAGATACCATCAGCTGTCGGTCAGCCACCAGGAGCTATCACAACGGTACCAGGATCTGGACGAGCGGTTCCGAACATATGCAGCTTCCTCCGAGGCAGAAAACCTGTCTCCAGGAGCAGGTGAACTGTTCAACAATAGCAACCAAAAGAGTCTACTTGGGTACGATGTGGAATCGCTTGGAGGATCTTCAGGACACTCTCACAGAACCACCAAACAGTCGTCGGCATCTTTGGCAGGCTCCGACTCAGCCTACTACCGAGGAGTGCCTATTGGAGGCAACTCCAAGACGCCATCTCCTGCTGTGGAGCATTTGGGCATGAATTTCGGAGGCCAGAGTCATATGACCACGCCCTCGTCGCAGCCCACACCTCCTTCACATTCTCATTCTGCGTCTCACGATGAGGATTCTCGACCTCGGGCTCGAGGAAGAGGAGGCTGGCAGAACGCTGCTCGCAAGAGTGAATCAAAGAAGATTAACTCGTTCCGGGGGTTCCTGTAAAGTGGAGAAGGATATAAAAAAAGCAAAGGGGTGTATATATAATATTATTGGAGGATCTTACAATGAGAATGTACTTGTATAATAAAAAACGTTGAACGAAATATTATAGCCAGTGGTAATAATTGACAGGTGAGTAAGAACGTTAATAAGTGAAGTGTCAAAGCTTTCTGGAAGTGTGCGAAAGAAAACAATGAGGTACAGTAGCTACTGTAGTTACTGTAATATCATAAACAAGGGTCTCAAGTTTGAGGTAATGTACAAGTAGGGTACGATACTCGTACAGTATCTACCGGTACGTGTAAAACATTATCGTCAAGGAATTAAGGGCTGAACTACAGAATCTGTTCGCTCCATCAATGCCGTTCATGAGTATTTTCTAATATATAGAAAGGATGAAGTTCTTCTGGAATGCACTCAAGTTAAGACCGGTTAGATGGAACGTCTGCTACAGAAACAGTGCTGCGCACCTTGTCCCACTTACTCCTTATCATATCATATCTTTCTTCCTATATACAAAGACTAGTTGGTCTTAGGCTGGGGAATGCCAGCCTGCTTGTTCTTGGCCAGGTAAAAGGCAATATTTCGCATCTTTTCCTGCTGGGCAGTGGCCTCGGCCTCTCGCCGCTTGCTGCCTCCGAGCTTGGAAGCCACCTTGGAGGCGACAAAGGGCGAGCCAGCCTTTCTGTAGGGACCCATGATTCCGGAGAATGCAGTGGAGGGCTTGTCTCGGCCGGAGCCGAGCGACGCGAGTCCGGTAACCTCGTTCATCAGCTTCTTGGTCTCTCTTGCCGCATGCTCCATCTTGGCCAGCAGTCCGTCCTCGTCCTCGGGCCACACAAAGGGCTCCTCCATCTCAATGGTCATCTTCTTGATCATTCGCTTTCGGTATCGGGGTCGGGTGCCGCCTTCTCGATCAAAGGCACCGGGGAAAACCACAGACCGCACGTTGAGTGCTCGCAGACCGTAGACGTTGTACAGGTAGTCTCGCAGCTCCATCTTGTTCATGTGCAGGGGAGTCAGAAACGACGCCTGGTAAGGGGTCAGCTTGGCGTTGGGTCGCACAAGAATGACCTGCTCCTTGGGGAACCAAACCTCCCGCTTACCGAGGGCGAAATGGGCATCGCCAGACTCGATTCCTTGCTCCAGCTTGGAAACTCGCTCCTCCTGGTTCAAGGGTCGATGCAGAGGAAGACCGCCCTTGTACTTGTTGGCGTCGATGGCGCCGGCCTGCTTGGTGGGCAGTGTGATGGTGGGTCGCTGCAACTTGGCGACCGTTGCGGTGAATCGAGACACCCCGGAAAGTCGCATTTTTGGTGAGTGGTGTTGGAAGCTTTGATCTCGCGGTGCTAGATGGTTACGGTATGCAGTATTTTTCACTGCGGTTAGGGTTTTCCACAGAGAAGTGTGAGATATGAGGTGTGTGTTTGTGGGTTCGATTTTGGGTTGTGTATATTCGGCACAATGGGAAATGGGGAAAATAAAAAGGAATATACCAGGTACCGGTACTGGTATGTTGGTGCTTACATTGAAATATCACTGTTATGCTTCAATAAATGTTCTATTCTCTTATAAATTACTTCCCTTTGCTCATGGACATCCATCGGGTGCCGTCGAGATCAAACAGATGAATGTGGACGGGAAACTTGACTCCTACAGACTGCAGCATACGCAGACTCTGAAGACACGCCAGGAGCTTGTTGTAAAATCGCCGGTCAGTGGCACCCATGGCACATGACTTCCGGGCCATCAGTTTACGTTCCTTTCGCGTGTATCGACGCAATGTAAACAATCCTTCGTGGTTCCACGCCTCCTTGAGGTATCGAACCACTCGCTCTCGCATGTGGTGGGCGTCGAACTCAAGTTTGGTGTTCTTCACGTTTGGAGACGTGGCTGTGATTTCCATCCAAACGGCGTTGATGAGGTCCATGGTTTTCCACATTTTTACCGACCGCAACACTTCGTCTCTCGAGAAAAGCTGATAGTGTGAGCCGGTCGAGTTGTATCGTGCCCGTTCCGGGTCTGTTATCGGCACATCCATCTCTCCGAGATTCTCACCAATACGCACAAACTCACGCACGTGAGTTTTCACAATGTCCTTTTCCGGGTACACCTGGGAAAGTCTGCTGGCACAAATCTCGTATGCTACAGATCGCCATCGCCGTCCCGCGTCAAAGGCATATTCAAACTCCTTGGGTTCACACATGACTGGTAACAGCACATATGCGTAGCCATACTCGATCCAAGCGTTTGCCGCTGTGTGCATGAGCAGCTCATCGTGCTGCTGCCCAAAGATCTGGTACGCTCGTCGGGTGGTGGGTTCTGCCAGGTACTCGCCTACCGATGCATACTCGGCCTTGGCAAGCAGTTGCTGTTGCTGTTGTGAAAATTCCAGGTATCCTTCCTCCTCCACGTACCGTTTTGCCTGCGACGGTCCCCTGGTGCTATGTTTCATGACCGAGTATGCCAGCAATGTGGGTTTGACACCAATCCAGGTTGCCACCGTTCTGGACACTGGAAGCGCATACAGCACCGAGTTCTCTAGTCCACTGACCAGTGTGTTCACCACATGCACGTTTTCTGGGAAGTCAAAGGCGCAGAAGCCCGAGTCGTTGGAAATGATGTGCACAGCCTTGTTGGGGTTCAGTTTGGCGTAATTGAAGACCAGGCAGGCTAGATCATGATCGGCCTCTCCTGGAGATACCAGGCATGGCACACCAGGGAACTTTGCCTGGATTGTATCGAGACACAGAGCTCCGCAGAGCACCGCCAGAGCTAAACTCTGAGCATGTAGAGCTGTGGGGAGCGAGTCTATGGCCCGTTTTCGTCTGCTGTCCATCTTTTCCGTTGGCACCAGACCGTCGAACAGCACGAGCTGAATGTCCCACTTGTGTTGGCCAAGCCAGCAGTTGAATAGTTCCTCCAGCTTTAAGGCGACCCCGCGCATATCGTATCGACTGGACGGATCAACCATGTTGGCGATTTGGTGGGCCATAATGTGTCCGTCGATGAAGACCACGCCTCGTCCTATCTGATCCAGTGTCAACGGCGTGAACCGCTCTTTCATGGTGGTTAAGTAGCCCTTGATTCCCATTTTGTGTCGAGTGAATCAATTGCAGCATTTGCAACCCTCAAACACATTATAAACCACTTGTCTGGGGGCTAGGCCTCCGGAGCTAGATTTTTTGCTTGCATGGCTAGCGCGCTACTTAGTCGGTAGTTTAATTAGAGCTTGGTGGTGGCCCTGCAAACAAGGGCGGACTTGGCTGGGGCGTGGGCTTGTTGAGACAGCTTTCGTCGTGTTATATAGCACGCTTTTGCACTCCCATTTCACTTGTAATGTTGTTACCTGCCAAGTTGCCTCCCCCTTATCTCGGACTTTGCTCTGCGGTATATCTTAGGTTGCACTGGAGGTGCACAGTGTGCTGCTATGTAGGTTAGGAATGTTTCTCTGGGCCGAGGGAGGACGGCGTAGCAACAGATGGTTGGGGCTTGTAAAGCACTGCCCGAGAATTGTGCCGTACTTACTGCGCACTGCGGCAGCGGCAACATCGCAATCTCACAGATCTACACATGAGCTGAGCCCCAGGGCTATGTTCAGTGTGCAATAAAAATGTGCATGTACCAGGTATACCGCCCTATATTTAGCTATTAGCTCTCCGTTACGTAGCAATTAGCTCTCTGGTGCATAACTGTAACTGGGATTGAAACGGCGTGACTTGATCATGTGAAGCGGAAAGAGGACAACAGTTGAAGCACAGGTGTTTATATTAAACCCAGAGTACGACGTTGGTGGAAGCGGAAATTGAATGTATATATTTTTGAGAGCAAAACTGCAAAGTGGATAACTGGGAGCTATACTGATGCTGTAATACGTAAGCTGTACTATGACCAACTAATAGCACGCAAATTAATGTCTGTTTTCTGTCTCAACTTACCCCACCATCATCCACGTTTACGTTAAACACGGTAGGGTTGGCTGTGGGGCAGACACGGGGTGATGACGGAAACGGAGGCCCCAAATGATGAAGCCAAAAAAAAAGGAAACTGAAAAAAGAAGGGCACCTGGAAACTTGAATGGGCCAAACTAGTCACCAATAGTGTACGATATGATGCCGACAGAACGCACGACAAATCTGTGCATGCAGTACGTACTGTATCGTACCTTGAACCATATCGTGCCTTCTATTGCCGGTTACCCTTTTCTTTTGAACGGCGGTATCAAACAGAAGAATGACTTCGGCGAGACACGGGCCTTTCTCACCGATCGATTTGGTGAATCCTGAGATTCAATCCTGCGACCGTTGAAAGAGACACTACAGTAGACATGATGACGTCATGCACTTGTGGTTAGTCTCTGCCATGGTTTGTATGCGCCATTGGGGTGATATGGTCTGTTCACCAGTATTAAAGCCTGCGTATCCGATCATTTTATTAATTATAGTGGGAATTACAGTGTGTTTGTAGAACAGCTGACTATATGATTATTTGAAATGTATGAGAATGTTCCGTTTACAGCCATGGCATATGCATTGCAGACGCTACAGTGTACATCCGGCCCGCTCGAGGAACACCTACTAGCTACCGGTAGACTCACGCTACTCGTACTGTACGGACATTGACACACCAAACAAAACTCCTGTATGGGAAATGTATTACAAAATTCCTATTAGAACCCCTTTATAACCTCCTCCTTTCCACTAAAAATCCAGAACGGCAAAACATTGTATGCCTCTATGGCCCACACACACGGAGGTGTAAGATCTAGATTTAGTGAGGTTACCCCATGGTCTGCACTAATATAACTCCCTTTTGGATCCTAGTAGGATTTTAGGCCAGGCTGACGTGTGGCTGGATGGTTGCATGGCGGGAGTCGGAAGAAGTCACGTTACTCGGTGTACCTCGAGTGCTGGTACAGTAGCTACACTAACCCGGCCTAACCCTGACCAGGTCGAATTAGCCCTACAGGACCTAACCCTGGAGAGACTTACTCAACCCTGACTAACCCTGTGATTACTGAGGTCAAGTGAGAGAGTAATTGGCAAGCGATTCGCAACATGTGAGGTTTTGGTTTGAAATGATACATGGAATATCCACTGCTTTAGGTTAAATTGTGAGGGTGTTCAAAACTGTGATAACTCCATTTCCACACTCTTCGTAACGTTTAATTAATGCTTCAATCAATAGCACATTCATCTCGTGCTTGCTAATCTCGTCGAGATCATCTGACCTGAATTGGGATGAACGAATGGACAACGTTGAAAACGTGCTTGCTAATGTACAGTCAGGGAGTATACATAGACTACTAAAAAACGAGCGTTGAACAGTCAAAAATATACCCATTACTCAGTTACCGACACAAGAAACAGTTCCATCCATCATATCCATGTTGCCATTAATCAGCCCATGTCCGATATAACTTTCAGGCTTTCATGTGCAGGAGATGATCCGAGGTGAGAGGGTAACGTGAATTTCGCTGTTTGTACGCGTATTTCATTTACATTGGTGTCATTTTTGGGGCTTCAAACGTGACACAAACGGGCCCGTGTCTCTCTCCATCCTCGTACATAAACAGATCCACATCCTGTCTCCGCTTCCCCTCCTCACCTACTCCACTCCACACTCTACTTCCCCACTGAAGCTTATGCAGGGCTTCTGCCGAAACTCTAGTACCGAGACAGGCCTTTCTATAACACTGCAAAAACCACACCTGTCCACACCTCCTCCAGCACCTCCCTCCAACCTCCGCAATGGGCTCTCTCATTGTGGCAGCTACCGCGGTGGTGTTTGTGGCCGAAATGGTGCTTCAGACCCGCCAGCTGGTGTTTCTAGGCGCAGCCACCACTGTGCCCCCTGAACTGACACACATGCTGGACTGTGTGGGGTTACACAAACAGAATCATCTGGGCTGGGCCGAGCTGCGCAGTCAGTTTTTCCTGGCATTTCTGCCGTTCGTGGAAAAGGCTGCGCTTTTCGGCCTCAATCTGCTACCCTGGATCGCATGGTCAGCAGACTTCATCCAGGGCCGAATAAAGCTGCGATTGTCTCAAATCCACGCGCCCCAAACACTCATCGACGCGGGGATGAGCAATTGTGTCAACTCCTTCCTTGCCTCGGCCATCTTCTACATTCTCCAACGTATCTCCCTGCTCTTGCACTCTTACGAACGCGACGCAAACGTGCTCCAACTACACATCACCAAAATGGAATACCTGTCGGAATACACGTCAGAAACGCTGCGAAAGGGCGTGGTTCAGTGTCTCGTGGTTGGTCTCGCTGAACTCGCATCCTCAGCCTTGCCGTGGAAATCACTCCACATGATTCTAGTTTTCCTCGTCCCTTTCATTTACACGGCTATCCACATGCTGGCGCTTAAAATCCACCGCACAACCCCGCCACCGAACGCATACCCACTGATGGAGTGCCAATTGAGATGCAAACTCGAAAATGTGGCCCGAGATCTCAACTTTCCTAACCCCACGCAAATCTATGTCTATCATAAGGGAAAACCTCGAATCCACGTGGCAGGATGGACGAAAAATGCCACCCGTATTTATATCCACAACCACCTACTAACCATGCACACACATCCCGAAATCCTGCTGTTTGTGGCTCACGTGCTTGCAGGACGACTGTTCCCCATCAACTCAGACACCTTTCCTCTGGGATGGATGGCGCTGTCGGAATACACAAGAGGAGTCCTGACCCTACTCTTGTGCTGGAACCCGACCTTTCACACTTATCTCGGTCTGCATCGATGGCAACCCATTCTACTGGCCGTCTACATCATCCCCTGCATCCATTACCCCATCTACAAAGCATGTCAGTATGCCAACAACTACTGGAAACGGTCCCAAACGTTTCAAAAAGACGCAGGACTCGTTTGCCTTGGAAACGTACACTTGTCTTACTACGGCTACACCCTTTCGTCGGCCTACAAACGTGTTTCTCCTTTGGACGGAGATCCTCTTTGGCTGACGGATGTTTCTGGAAAGTCAAAGCTCAAGGAGAGACTGGAAGCGATTGGATGGGTCCCTAGGGAACTGAAGGAGAAGGACGAAGACAAGGATAAGAGAAGAGCTTCGTGGTAGACATGAAACATTTCTCTTAGGCACATACACACACGCACACTATAGACTGTATTATACTTTATGAATTATGACTTTTTTGATATTATAGCAGTACATCGGTAATTAGGAGGCTACTGGTGACGGGTTTTTCTGTTTTTACAGGTTGTTAGTGACGGTGCAATATCTCTTCATGTTCCTGTTACTGCCGATTTCGATGAGCATTCTGCTTGATGTGTTAGCTGGTGTAATCTTGGAGGTTGATCTGGTAAAATAGATCTATCTAAATTAGATCAAGCCACTCATTCAATTAGTTTTGTTTTTTTCTATATTTTTCTGATTAGCTACCAGTACCAGATACCAGTAAATTAGCTAAATAATTATATATTTTATTCACTAGCTCACACCAAACTTTAAATTCATGTACCTAATTAAACACGCGTACGCGTCTTTTCACATCCACACGTCATGGACAACGAATACGAATCGCCCTGGGGACTTTCTCAGTCGCAGATTGAAGGGCCCAACGACACGCAACAGCCTCTTGACGGCCAGCCTCTCAACGATGATGAGCTGGGAATCAACACCGAGGTGCAGGTCAAGAGAACTCGGCATGTGGCTAAGCTCGACGATACCCGTTTGCTTGGAGAAAAGGGGCTCGGAGCACTCAAGCATTTGTGCTCAAAGATTCATCTGAAGGGAAACGGCCACGAGGTGGGTGATTTGGGGCGTTTGCTAGACATGTACCAAATGTGGTCGCATGATCTGTTCCCCAAGGGCCAGTTCAGCAGTTTGTATTCTCTAACGTCCAAGGCCGGCCGATCTGGCTCTGTGCGCAGCTTGAGAATGTCGTGGATCGATGAAGAACAAATGTCGAAAAGCACGGCCGAATTGGACGCTACTGCCGCCGAGTTGGAGGAGGGTTCCGACTTTCGAGATCGAGGACGGCATTTCGAATCAGAGACCAGATACAGCCGCCAGAGCGAATCTGGATCCAGGCATACAAGCCAGGCCGCATCAGAACCCCCTGTGGACGTGGACAACCCCGACGACCTGTTTGTGGGTATGGACAGTGTGGACCATCGAGTGGTGTCTGATGACGAGGTGGAACAGCAGGCAGAAGTGAGTCGACGAGAGGACGACGACGATGAGGGAGAACAGAATGTGAGCGAGCTTCTTGAAGGTGCGCGAGCACAGCGTGAAGAGGACAATTCCCGGTCTTCTGGACGCCAGAGTCTATTTGATCTGGGCGACTCCAGTGCTTTGGAGGGAGATATTTTCGGTACTGGAAGTTTGTCTGTAGGTGGATCTACTGCCCAATCCACTCCGGCCCCGTCCATACAGGCTCCTCCATCCACACAGGCTCCCCCACCTACACAGGCTCCTGCTTCTCAAGCTTCTGAACCTCCTAGCTCAATGCGAAGAATGGATGACTTGGAGCTGGATGACGATGACTTGGATTTCGGAGAGCCTGATCTTGCGGACCAAAACGAGCCCGAGCCCGACCAGGAAGATTACGAGGATGATGAGGAGATGGCTGTTCTCCGTGAAATGGGAATGTAAGGTTAGAATAGTAATTTATTGATTAGATATGAAACTGTGAAATATCAACGTACAGTAAACGTATAGTACAGCAGCTTTTGTGTCCGAGAGCCACTGTGGTTGTCTCAGGTTTGTTTCACAACCTCAAGTAATACCCAACTAAATGTCCACTCAACCATTAACTAAACCCTACTTACTCCCGTCAAACTCTAACTAAAAAATCTCTTCCTCACCTCGTAAAACAAAGTTCAAAGCTAAACACCATGCATGCTCACAGCATGCCAACATAACACGGCGTGTATCACCATCGACAACATCCCCCATGAAACCATGGTGTGAGTACCTCCGACGCCACCCAAGAACCCCGATCGCTTCTAACACAGACTGTTGATATCGTCGACGTACAGCGTCCCGATCGGATACAAAGTACCGCCGTTTCCGTCGTTATACTGGCCAGCAGGATCGTCGGAACGGCTTTATGAAGTCTCATCGCTTTATTACACGTACGACATTTGGCGGTTCACCGTGCTGTGGACCATCATTTTGTTTTGCTGTTTCCACTTCATAGCCGGCATGTGGGCGTCGCTGGTCAAACGCGACTTCAAGAACGGCCTCATCATCATGGTTTTGTACATTGGCATAGCCGGTATTGAGGCCATAGTCAGCGGGACTATTGTGGGACTCATTATTACAGGCGTGTATCGAGCTGGGCTCTGTAGTGTCAGTACGTGGATTCCGCTCGTCTGGGCCGTGGTACAGATTCTTTGGATGGTTTTCACCAGTTATTCCATGATGAATGTTTTCTTGTGACAGCCAGAGACGGAACACCCACAAGCATCGACACAAACTCACCTACAAACAAAATAACGCAGCTCATTATTTATTTTACACTAATTTTATTATTCATATCTGCTTGGCAGCCTACTCTTGACTCTACTGTATCGAAAGTGCAAAACAGACAGGTTTAAAATACGGTAACTCGGTGTGATTATAGTCATTCTCTATCTTCTATTAACATAGTTGTTGTCGTTCCGACTTTATATATTACTTGATTTACATAATTACATTCCTTCCTCTAAGCACTGCACTGTCGCTCATGCTCAATGTAGTTAATGAGCTCGGCAATAATCTCCACGGTCTCGGAGGGGTTGGCAATCCACACGGTGGTTGCTGCCAAACGAGCCTTGAAATCGTTGGCGCCAAGGGCAGCAAACTGGTCTCCAACATGGAGCGTCTGCGTTCCTGAAATGTTGCCCAGGCACGCTTGGAGAGACCGGACTCCGAGATCCTTGTCTCCAATATCGACCCAAACGTCGGACCCGCCGTTGAAAGCGCAGAACTGCACGTTTCCGGTCGCCTTGGACGTTTCGAGAGTCTTCTGGGCCGCCAAAACCATTTCCTCGAGCTGTTCTCGAGAAATCTTCTTGCCGGGAAGAGGCACGATTCCGACTCCACGCTCTTTTCGGATAATGGTGGCGGGCAGGCCACATTTGGTCAGAGCGTTGTTGAAGACCCGCTCACCAATGTTGAGCACGCTGGTGATATCTTCTTGGGACCAGGTTCGGACCTCGGGAAGCGTCCACTCTTCGGGATCGATCCACTGGAATCGGTTCTCGGCGGCAATGAACTTGAAAAGGAAGTTAGACTCACCACCCATCACTAACAGGTGGTTCTTCTGCTTTTCCGTCAGAATGTCCGTCTTGACAATGGCCTCCAACAGACCATACAGACGAACTCCGTACTTGGCTCCGTCCTTCTCGGAGTACCCGGCAGCGGTGACAATGCCCACATAGATGTCGTTTCGCAGCAATCCCAAAAGAACGGGAATGATGGGGCTGTCGGGATCAATGTTACCTCCGTCGGCATACAGGGTGACATCTCCGTCGAAAGTGACTAGCTTGAGCGGCTGGCGTCCAGTGGCCAGTGCCATCACCTGCGCCGTGTTGAGAATCATACGCACATCGTTGAAACTAGGCGACACAAACCGTCTGTGTGAAATGGATCGAATTTCGTCCTGGGTGTAGAAGGCCCGTTCCAGCGGGAGCTTGGTGAAGAACTGCCCAATGGAAGGTACCAATTGTCGCAGCCGAGCTCGTTCGCCGCTGTCATTATTATCGTGATACAGTTGGTTCTCAATGAGTTTTTCCACATCGTAGAAAATCTCGGCGTATCTTCTTCGGGTTTCCACCACCGATCGGTTTTCGTCCCCGGGTCGTCCGTCTCCGGTAGATCCGGCATGTAGCACAAAGGGCGTGGCCAGCAGAGTTTTGACCCACTCAATGAACTCATCTCGTCGGTGCTGTTTCAGTGAGTATTCGACTCTGTATCGAGAAGTCATGGTTATAGCGAGGTTGTAGCGAGGTTGTTGACGATAGAGCAGAACCGTAGGTTATCGTGCATGTGCTGAGGCAGGGAAGAAGAGGAGAGAATGCGGGTAGCGAAGAGCAGCACTGCGGCTGTTCTAAATATGGAAAAAATATGGAAAAATCTTGGTAAAATATAATTTGTATAAATATATTTTTCTGTGAATTTTATAGATTAAATAAAAATGTATTTGTCTCGGCTTGTTTTGTTATAGGTTAGCCAGCAACTAAAATGGGTTACTGGCGGTCCAATGTTGGGTGGGGTGGAGAGACGAAGACGAGTATCGTACGAGTGTACTAATAATATAATGAGGTACAAGGGGACAAGTACGTATACTACGAATATAAATACAAATACAAGTATTCATCAATTGCAGTTACTAATCTGCCTTTAATGTAATTAAGCAAACCACAGTTGTGTCGTGTTTCTTCCACTTCCACCAGTCCTTCCTTCGTAGAATCCTTCGGTAAACATTTACCAATGTATCAGTTTCAAACCGCACAAAAACATATCCACCCGTCACAATCGCTACATCCTTTCTGCCACGCAGACTTTTCAATAACTACGAAATATTTGAGCCGCGCTCGGTCCTCATATCTTCACTACGCTCGTGGTGAAATTCAAACTCTCAATTCATCATCTATATGCTTAGTTGGTGGCGTCGGGGGCGGCGGAGGCAGTGGCAATGGGCACGGCGTTGATTCCTCGGCCCTCGCCAAGCTGCTCCACAGTCAGAGACAGAGGTCGTCGGTTGACAACCTCCCAGAATCCCTGCTGCTTGTCGGCCTCCTGAGCGAAGCCCTTGGGCGAGTGCTCCAGAGTAGCCTTCTTGTCGGCGTTGAACTTGGCGCCGGTCCATCCAAACAGACCACAGGCGGCACCGGTAAAAATAGCCCAGCCCAAGAATCCGGGCACTCGGCCGGTTTTGGCTCCAAGGATGGCACCGGTAGCGGCACCGGCCCACGTGTGGTTCCATCCGTCGTCCCGCTCACGCAGGTTGGCAACAGTGCAGTGGGTGAACACATAAGCAGCAGAAGCACCGGTGAAAATGGTGACGAGACCGCCGGACTTGGAGAAGGTGGTCATGATGTTTCGGGGACCAGTGGCTAAACTGTTACGGGCGGCGGCAGCAACGATACCGGCACCAAAGCCGACCATGGCGCTCTGGGTGGTCAGGCCCAGAGTGTCGTAGGCATGGAAATGACCAGCAGAGCTGGAGTTGAAGGTCGGTGAGGGAAGGTGCACTTTGTCAGACACTGGGTTAGTACGGAACGGGATTCTACGACTCACCAAAGGTCGGGAGGAGACAGAATCAGATAGCGGGAGTCCAAGAGTGCATCTTCTGAATCACAGAAAGTGTCGGAAGTGAGGCTTGTCGTTTTGAAGCCACTTCGAAAAGTTGTTGTTTGAACCTGATCAAAACCACTATGGGTGGTATGGACAGAACCACAAGTCTCGGAGGGTGTCTCTACATCTCATTGAATGCGATTGTTTCCCCTGTTGTGTTTGTTGAAGAGCATCGGAATGGCCATGTCTCTGTCAATGGTTTTGATCGTCTACCCAGCATGTCTGTTTGTTTTAGCCGTGTAAAATGGCACATCGTCGATATCGTGATCAGCAATAGTGTCGCGAGTGATTAGATTGTCGTTTCCTGCCCTTCTTGTCTTTGCTTTTCGAGTTCTTTCATCACGTCTAGTTCTACCGGCTGCTGGTCGGGCCCAATGTCGTGACAACAACAATGTCGTGGTACGTGTCGTTTCCTGTGATTCATTATCTCGTCTTTATCGTATCCATCATCTCCCACCCTTGTCTCCTCCTCCATCACCATCTCAATAACCACCCGATACTCACTCTTTAGTCGTTCCTGGCTTACTCACTGTTCGGAAATTCCAGTAGTATGTGCAGATATTGATCCCTTGTGATTGGCCCTCCCAACGGTGGATTAGGGTATCTGGTTTGGGAAACAAACCTCCGAACCTTATTTGGTGACGAGACATTCGGAGTGAAGATATGTGAGTGTAGTCAAAGGGTGGAAACAAAAACTGTGAAAATACATTTGGTTTATGTTCAAATTTGGTTACTGATTCTTTGGGGAATAATTTGACCACACCACGTTTTTAGTGGTCCGAAATACTTTCAAAAAGAGCCCATTTGTGTGGAATGACAACTATATTTAACCCAAGTAATCTGGACGATATAGTTGGGGATTAGTTGGATTGGGGTAAGAAAACTGAACAATAAAATAGCAGGGGAAAAAAAGCACATCAAAAATCAACAATCTCACCAAACCAAACATCTACGAACTACTACCAGGTACTCGTACAACTCATTACTATAATAACATCAATTAGTACATAAATATCCTCCACATTATCCTCTTTATCATTAACCAAAAATCGCCGCCATGTCCACAAAGGCTCGTCCAGAGTCCTTGAGATACTTGTCCACCACCTGGCGAGGGTACACGAACCGCTCTCGGTTCTGTCCGGCCAAAATCGACAACTTCATGTCTTTCTCGTTTTCTGCAGTAGCCTTGTCCATGTTGAACACTGTGTCAAAGTACAGCAGCTGTCGGTAGAGGTCCTGGTCATTATACTCGTAGTCCAGAGTACCTCTGTTGCAAGTGTTGAACCGACCATCGGATCCCATGCATCGCTTTCCAAAGTTGGTCAGCTGGGCAGTTCGGATTCCACACGCAGGGTCCGAACAAGTGTACCAAGTCTCGTAGTACTTGGAAATGTGTCGTCGAATGGAAGTCTCCAGCTGAGCGCAGAGTCGAGTCAGAGGGAACACGTTGGAGCAAGAGGGACAAACAATGCCGTGCTCGGTAGTGTTGCTCTTGATGCCCTCGTACGCAAAGGAGTGCTCACACTCGCACACCAGCTCCAGCTTGACAGCGTCCTTGAATCGCTCGGCATCGGAAATGGTGGATTCAAGAGGATGCAGCAGCTCTCGAGACTCGTGGGACTGGTGGGCCTTCTTGATCTCGATACCAAGCACCTCTCCGAGTCGAACAGGATCGGTACCGGTCACGTGGGCCAGAAGACGCTCGATCTGAGGGTACAGCTGCTTGGAAATGTAGTACTCGGCATCAGGTCGAAGAGCACCCTTGGAAATCTCCACATCCAGAGTGGTCTGGGCCTTGGCAGACTCGTCAGAGCCCACCGAAGTGATGACAAACGACATGACATCGCCCTCTCGAACCACCTCTCCTCGCTCCAGACGTCGCAGAGCCACAGCTACAAACGGCTGAATGGGAGGGTTGTATGCCTTGGGGTCCTTTCCGAGCTGCTTGAGAATGGCGTAGTTTCTCACAGGGAAGGGAGCTGACTCGCCAGTAACAGGCTCGGAACGCAGCTTCTCAGCCAGCTCAAACAGGTACTCGTGCACGTTGTTAAGAGCAGTCTCCTGGTCGTCGGGCCCCAAAACCTGCTCAAGAACATAATTACAGGCGTCCTTGGAAATCTGGCAGGTCTCTCGTCGTCGCAGATCGAGACCCTTGACCTCAATGGCTCCCATACCCTCCTCAGTGGCCAATCGAGCAGCGTACTTCTTCTTGTTGGTGAGCAGCAGCCGCGCGAAAACACCGTCAATGTCAATCTCCAGCTGCTTGTAAAGACCGTTGACCTTCTTCTTGAATTCGTTTCCGACCTTGATGGCGTCCTTGTACGTGTCTGTGTTGGTGTTGATCATGACGGAATCGGTATCACCGTAAACAACCTGCAGAGACTCGGCCTCGGCAAGCTCCTTGGTGGCTCGCAGAGTATCTCGACCAATGGAAGTGGTCAGGTTGGCCAGAGGCTTGGCGTAGAATCGAGAGCCCTCGAAACCCAGACAACCGTACATAGAGTTGGCAGTCAGCTTGAGCGCCATCTGCTTCACGTCCCACTGCTTCTTCTGGGCAGCAGACGCCTTGGGGTCCTTGATGAGCCGCTTGACCTCTCGTCGACGCTGAACAAGCGTTCTAATGAGCCGAGGCAGAATACCCTGGTCCATGGACGAATCGGGCTGAGCAGGAGGCTCAATCTGGTCATCGGGAATAGATGCCCAGTCCACAGTGGAGAAACAAATGTTATACTCCTGGATAATGGAAGGATACAGCGAGTTGAAGTCCATGACCAGCACGTGGCGGTCGTACAGTCCCTTGACGGGGTCCAGCACAAGACCTCCCTGGAACTTGGCCTTTCCTCGCTTGTTGGTTCCTCGGCCACCCTCCTTGTCCGGAACAATGTATCCCTGTCGAGTAAACTCGTGCAGCAGAATGGACTCGTTTCGACCGGATCGAGTACCGGCAAGAGTCTTGCTCCAGGCGTTTCCAGCCAGGTTGGTCAGCTGCTTCGAGAGAGGAATGGCCTGAGTCTGGATGACAATGCCAGCAACAAGACCAGTGTCCTGAATGCAATGCAGCAGGTAGGAGAGCAGGGGACGAGCCGACCCAACCATCTTGCTGTGAGCAGCGTCCAACTCAATATCCAGACGCTTGACGCCGAGAGTGTTAAGTGCCATTTCGGACAGATCGAAAGATTGGCAGCCCTGGACGACGGAACGACCATAAGAGTTGTCCATATCGAGAATCAGACGACCGTCAAGAACACCGTAGTTCATGTGAGGCCAGTGAGTTCGTCGCAGTCGGCCCATGGAAGACCAGTCCTTGACATTGAGCTCCTTGAGACGGTGCAGAAGAACGTCCAAATGAAGGGCCTCCAGGCGGTGACCACAGACGAAATCGGGATCAACTCGAGCAAAGGTTCGCACCATGTGGCTCAGAATGTCCAGCTCGGAGTTGCAGGGAATGATCTTGTCCACGGCAGTGCCGGCATTGTGTTCCTGCAAAATCTGCTTGAATCCAACAGGAGCAACCTTGCCAGGGTACCGGAAAAAGGTCATGGATCGATGCTGCAGCTCGCCCAGTTTGGACGAGGTGTCGTGGGGCATGTCCTGGATCATTCGCAGAGTCACGGCAACCACAGACTGCGATTTGCCCTCGGTCATGGTTCGAACAGCGAGAGAAATCATGGAAATGGGAGGCATGGGCGCCTCCTGGTTGACACAGACGCTGATTTTGGCCGAAGACTTCGCCGAGATCTCAATGCCAGTGGTGGAAATACGTCCCTGTCCAGCTGAAGCAAACTCGGGCTCATCAAGCTGCATCCAGCACGGTCCCATGACCTGATGAGACAGCACGAACTGCTCAAACAGCGACTGGTTGGCGCCAAACACATGCGAAAAGGTAGATCCCGAAGAAGGCATGTCGAACTTCTCCTTGGGAGGAGAGTACAGCACCTCCAGGTAGTCAGCCTCAGCGGGAACACCGGGGAGATGGAAACAGTACTTTTTGGTGACGGGCTTGGCTCGAATTCGAATGCCTCGAGATCCCATAATTTCGTCCAGCTCCTCGTGAACGTCCGAAGTCGAACACTCGTTCTTGGGAAGCACAAACATCTGTCGCTGGGTGTTTGCAATCTTGATCAGACACGACACAAACTGGCCCTTGTTGGCACCAGAAAGCACCATGGTCTTACCGAACAAGTAGAGCGTGTCTCTAACAATAGAGTGCTCCATCCAGAAGAACTTGAACTTGCCGTCTTCAGCAGTGACTTCGCTGGGCTCCACCGAGATTTTGGCAGTATCGGTAGAGCTGGCCTTGGAAGCAGCCAGATCGAACTCGGGCTCTTCTTCCTTGTCAGCCTTGATAATGAGTTTGGTGACCTCCTCAACCTTGATCTCCTCGGCCTTAACGATAGCCTTCTTGATGACAGGCTTCTCTCCCTTCATATTGACAGCAGTACCAGCCTGACCGGCCTTGGGTCGAACAACCACGTTTTCGTCCTCAGATTCAGACTCGGACGGGGGAACCTCGGGCATGTCCATGTCCATGTCCATATCCATACCCATGTCCATGTCGCCAACAGGAGCATCCAACAAGGCCTCCTCTCGAACGGCATGAACAATCTCCGCGGGAGGCGAAGAGGCGACATGTTCCGGGCTGGCAATGTCGTAGCTGTAGTCGTCGTCCACAAACACGTCGTCGTGGGTCTCCTCCTTGACGGCTCGCGACTTTCGGTTCATGGGCTTTTTCTTGTTGATTTTCGCCTCGGAGCCACCAATCACGCCAATCAAATCGTCCATAAAGTCGTCGGCCATTCCAGACGCCGCTGGCTCGGCCTTTGCCACCGGTTTCGAAGCCAGCGACTTGAAGTTGAGCTTGCGGTTCTTGATCACGTCGCTGTTCTTCTTGGACCGCTTGCTTTTGGGCGACCCGTCCTCGTCGCTGGAACCGTACCGCTTTCCAGTGTCCTCCCACTCGTACGCACCCGTGTCGGCGTATCCTTCTCCATTATCGCCCACCACGAAATCGTCCTCGAGCAGCTCCTGTTTTCGATGCTGCTTGAATTCCGTCTCGTCGAGCTCGTCGTACACATCTTCGGCGTTGAAGGTCAGCTCTCGCTTCTCACCCGCTCTGGCAGCCTTCAATGCGGCCAAGGCGTTTCGTCGCGACATGTTGTGTGTGTGTTGTAGATATGTGTGTAGTGAGTTGTAAGAGTAAAAGACGGGTCTCAATTTGTTAACCCAAAAGAGTTTAATTGGGTGAAAAACGCGTAGCCAGCCCTGACGCGTGATAAAGTTTCAACAGAGATAGGTGTCCGGGTTTGGCGTAGAAAAGGATAATTAGCAATTTCCAATGGTTTCCGCATATCCAACTATGCAAATTTGCTCATCAGTCCATGTCCCGTTTTTGCAGCTTCTCTCTAGCCCTCCAATTACTACACATTCCTCTTTGTTCAGCACTCATCACGCCTCCCAAAAACTACGCCTTTTAAAGTTGCTAATTGATTTTCGATAAACCTTAATTACGCGTGGTAGGAGACATGTAAGGACATGTAGGAGACCTGCAGACGCTGTATTGTGTGTATTTACGGTGGTGCATTGTACTGTATTGTGTGGATGTAATATCTGTTCTTTTTTGTAATGTTTTTGTCGTTTTCTGCGTTTTTTCCCACCTTTTTTTTTTTTTTACTCACGAGATTCTGGGCTCATCTCATCTCTTATTGAACGTCAGTGAATCAAAGTCAGGAGTCAAACTTGCTTTTTACGTGGTGACCTTTGGTCAGACTAAAATCACATGACTGTATGATTACGATGCATTGATCACTAGCTAGTTAAAAGAATTATATATTGTTTACAGCATGTAGATGTTACTCGCCCAATGGCTGAACTGTGCCCTGCAACAACTGGGCGACCTTCAATAACAAAGGCTCTTCGAACCGAGGACCGACAATCTGAACTCCAATGGGCGCATTGTCAAACTTGGCTGGGTCGTAAAAGTCCATAAAAACCTTGTCCATGTCGTTGGCAGGCTCGGGAAGAGTACCATAGTCCTTCTTGGCGTCCATCTTGGTCAGAGGAAGGGTCACTCCAGGGTAGTCCAACACGTTCCACAGAATGGTGTACACTCCATAGTTGGGGGTTCGAAGCACGGAGGAGGGCGAAATGTAGACTGGATAGACGACCGCGTCCACGCCTTGCTTCTTCCAGTCCTCCCACGCGGCTTGCTTGTACTTGTCTCGTTTCACGTTGAGATCAAACACTTCAGTCATATCGAGCTTCTTGATTAGGGCCTTGATTTCGGGTGCCGGTTCTTCCAGAGGCTCGTCGAACTTTTGAGCCCACTTGGCTACCCGTTCTCCACCGTCAGGCATGAACATTCCCACGAGCATGGCGATCATGTCTTCGGGGAGCATAGGCGTGTATTTCTTAAAGGTGATTTCGACTCCATCAACCGTCTTTCCATCGTACTTCTTCACAAGCTCTTCAATGGCAGAAACAATGGGGGGATGAAGATGCACCACTCCGTCAAAGGTCGTGTATCCCAGTGTGAGCTTCTTAGGAGTGATGGAAGACACGGTTTCCCAGGGCACAGCTTCCAGCGAAACGTCGTCCTTCCAGGGCTTTTGCTTGATGATGTTCTCCATAAACAGATCAATCAGGCGCAGGTCTCGACTCATGGGTCCGACAACGGCCTTGATAAAGTCGTTTCCAGGGTTGGACCCGACACTGTTGAGCGAGGAAAGACGTCCTCTAGTGGGTTTAAGACCGTAGATGCCGCAGAAGGAAGAAGGGGCACGAATAGAGCCTCCAATATCTGTACCCAGACCAATAATGCTGGCTCCAAAGGCGGCCAGGGCTCCTTCTCCAGAAGATGAACCTCCAGTGGTCAGAGTGGTGTTGTAGGGGTTGAGAGTCGAACCGTGGACAGGTGAGTAACTGTCTATGGTTCCACAAAGCTGAGGGCCGTTTGTTCGGACGAAAATCGAACCTCCCTGGTTTTCGAGCTCCTGGATCAGCACCAAATCGTGCTCCTGGGGATCTGAGTCGAGGAAGAAGGAGTTCTCACATGTGGAAACGTGTCCCTTGACGCCCAGCAGCTCCTTGACGGAAAAGGGGAGACCGTGGAAAGGTCCAACTGGTCCCTTTTCGGCCAGATGCTCGTCGAGAAACTTGGCCCGGTTGTAGGCTCGCTCGGCAAGGAATTCAGTAGCGCAATTTACCAGCTTATGGGCCAACACGGCAGCTCGAATGTACGCTCCGGTGACTCGAACCGCGGACCACTCGCCCTTGGCAAGTTTATCGAGCAGTTCGATTCCTCCCAAGGTTACGATTTCGTAGTCGTCATCGTGAAGCAGCTTAAGTAGTGGTCTGACATTAGTGGGGATTTTTTCGGGCAGAGGTTTATGGCCTCCGGGAAAATACTTGTCCACCTGCTCAATTGAGGCCTGGAGACGGTCGTTGTAAATGTCTTTTGCTTTTTGGAAGCTCATTGATGAAAGTTGTTGCTGAGACGACACGCTTTCCAGGAAGCCGCCATCTTATACTCAAGCATAGACGGCACTGGTTGCTGATGCGGCGCACATAATTCCAGCATATCAGTCCAAGCCCCCAGAGTTTACCCCAGGGTTTGGCGCGGCGGGTAAATTCGTGTTCGACGTGACGATAAGAAATTGCCTGATGGCGCTAAAAGCAACGGTTTTTGAGTGTTATTTGGAGCAATACTTGCAGTGTGTACGTTGTTGAGATGCTACTTGTCGATCGAGTATTTGTCGATCAAATATTTGTCTATCTCATTGTAATAATGATGCTCATGTTGGAGCGTACTGGTACCGTATTGTATCTCTACAGTCGATGTCTAAACTGGCTGCTTGTTGATAGTGTTTAATTATTCCGAAACAAGGCTTATCGTGGCTTACATCCATTCCGTGGAAATCATCTTCGAGTATATGAAAAGACGGCTTTTACAACTAAATGCGATACAACCATGGTATTGGTGTCTTGGGCGGTGACAGAGCCGTTCGGTTGTCTTCCTCCTACTACGAGTACGATACATACAGACGATTTATGATATTTATGTTTTTTCCGCAGATTTTCTCATTTATTAATTGTGCTCTTCTGTCAACTACCATTGCCACGATAGTGCTTCGTGCACCCCCACCACCATGTATCCTCCATCCTGTTCAACTCTTTCATTTTTCGGTCCCCTCCAACAAGGATAGCCTACAATGGCGTCTGGCGTCTGCAGTGGCTCATCTCTGCGGCTCGTTGCGGCTCAGGGGTTACCGACGTGGACCACGATAGTTACAGAAACCCAGCTATAGTTTGTTTTTTATAGTGGTCACACGACCAAATCTAGTGTGGTTTTACGAACCTGTACATTACATTATACAGTACATTTTACATGTTTCGATAGCCTAGCCAGTTTATGACTGACGTTTTTTTATGATTTTTTGCCTGTCAAATTTTCAACGTCGGTCTCCATTCTCAACTGTTCCCCGAGTCAATCCAAAAATGTGGCTTGGCAAGAGAGTTAGTGAGTGCCAGCTGCAAGTCCGTGGAGATGGTAGGGAGGGGTGTGTATGGGTCTGCAAATGTAGCCTCGTTTATGTCTCTCCTACCTCGCACTTTGTTTCTTTTTTCCCCGTCTTTTAACCCTCTCTTTCCCCCTCTTCTCTGTTTTTCTTGCACCTCCTGTTCCAGCCCCGTCTATAATAATTATCCTTTTTTTAACATTACACTCGACACACAGACAGACAGAAACTCACAGGAGAATTATTAGTCACTCACCTAAGCTAATCAATTTATTTATTTAGTTTTTCCTCTTCCACACACAACCACACCCTCACGCGCCACAAAATGGATCTGGAGAACCAAAAAGTGCCGTTTGCCACCGTCACCACCGAGCTGTCGGACTCGCTGCAAACCATCTCGGCCGACGTGGCCAAACTTGACCGGTTTGTGTCGTGGATCGGAACCCGCAAGGACGGAGATACCAACCGAGGACGAGTCACCGATCTCGCGGAAAAAATCACAGCTGACATCAAGACCATGCACGGCAACGTGCGCCGTCTCAACATGTTCCCCGAGTCGGAGCTGTCCAACACAGAGCAGTTTGCCCAAAAGCGGCTGAGCAATGAGTTTGGCCTGCTGTTGAGCCGGTTTCAAAACCTGCAGCATCAGAGCACCGACGCGTACAAGCGGCAGGACACTGCAGCTCGAGCCGCCCTGGAGGAAGAACGGTCGGAACAAGACCGCCTGCTGGCCGCAAAACCCATGGGAATGAGCGCCAACAACTATGGTGGCGTCCAGGACCAGCTGCTGGACGTGGTGGACCAGTCGGAGGTCGACCTGCAACAGGTGCTCATCTCGGAACGAGAAGAAGACATCCGGGGCATCGAACAGGGCATCAACGACATTAACGGCATCTACAGAGACCTTGGAGCGTTAATAGCCCACCAGGGAGAACAGATGGACTCGGTGGAGAATAACATCTCAACTGTTGCTGATCAGACGTCTGCAGCTGCTGGAGAACTTGTCAAGGCAAATGACTACCAGAAGAAACGACGAACTTGTTCGCTCATTGTTCTAGCGGTTATGATTGTTGTCCTAGTCATTATTTTGGCCGTGGCCGCCTAGTCTGATGATGCCTCAGAAGCTCCACCAGCACAACCCATTCAACATCACCACAATACACACACCAGTGTAACTTCAACACACATTAATAATAGACAGAAATGTCGACTTCAACCAAAAAAGAAAAACGCTCAACGCGCCTACTAACGATATCAACTATCAAAGATAATGCATTCAATTACATGAGTTTGTACAGCACAGTACTCAGTACGAGGATGCTGAGGGCTTTCTGGGCCGTAGTAGATATTACTTCTTAAACACGCTGAGAGCATCAGTACCCGTAGTATAACATATTATCTAAGCTGTAGAGCTACTGTATATCTACAAGAGCATTCGCTCAACTCGCCATTCTCGTATCACACTCGTTCAATCTTTATGCTGTAT
Organism: Yarrowia hollandica; assembly: GCA_900519065.1. Classification (NCBI taxonomy): domain Eukaryota; kingdom Fungi; phylum Ascomycota; class Dipodascomycetes; order Dipodascales; genus Yarrowia; species Yarrowia hollandica. Next base: position 698,729 of record ULGV01000003.1, on the reverse strand, counting down.
GCCTTACGTCTACAGCACAAGCACTCGCTTCGCTCATTTGCCCGTTTGCTCGTCTGCTCGTTTGCTCGTTGGAGCGTTGGAGCGTTTGCGCTCGTGCTCGTGCCGGCTCTATAAATAATGCTAAGTCTTCCGCTTTGCAATCAACCACTTCAACACAGCGCTCAAGTTGTTCGCCTCCTTGACGGAAATGGAGTAGCACGACACCTCCCGGTCGGTGATTTCCTTGAGCCCCAGCGTCTGGATCACCTTGTCGACCGGAATCGCATCAGCTATGTCGTTTTTGTTGCCCAACACTAGCAGCGGAATACCCTCCATGCTCTCCTTGTCCAGCAGCGAGTGCAGCTCGCTCTTGGCCGTGTCAAACGTCGACGGATCTGCCGAGTCGAGAATAAACACCACCGCGTTGACCCCGCGACAGTACCGCTCCCACATGCTTCTGAACCGCGGCTGGCCTCCCAGGTCCCAGCACTTGAGCGTCACACGACCGACCTTGACTCGCTTCATGGCAAACCCCACCGTGGGTATCGAGTCTGGGGTGAAGTCTGAACCGCAGATGGCTTTGAGAAGTGACGTTTTGCCAGCGTTCTGAAGCCCCAGCAGCGTAATGTCCAGCTCTGTGGACCAGAACAGCGACAAGAGCCATTCGTAAATGTTCTTGAACCAGTCCATCTTTGTGCTGTTAGAGCTATCGTGGTTGCAGATTGATTGATTGCCTATGTATATGCATGGTAGCCACACTTGGGTTGGGAGCTCATGCACGGACCCACGGCCGGGTAACACGGCAACCCAACATTGTGTCTGTGCAAAACGATACAAACGCAAGCCCTAAAATAAGAAAAGACAATAAAAATCAAGACCCTTGTCGCATTTGGAATTAAATTTGTGAATGTGATTGTTCGCAATGTTGTTGTCACGTGCTCCACGTGGGAAACTTGGAAATTGGCCGTGTTTTTGATCGCGTTTATTATTATCGTCGCTTCGGTCTAAAGGCGTCGTTCTCTTTCCGGACACCGTTTTTGGTTTACGAAACAAGGCAAGCTCCGTGCGGGAGTGTACCGTCATACAGCATAATTAGTCTCTCACATGTGCTGGGGTACAGCTCATTCCACGGTGAAGCTTGAAAGTGTACACCCTGAGTGTGCATGGAATTTCAGCTCCCAAAGTCGACTGTTTGACACTCATCCAGCTCCTTCAAAATTGACATGGATATCCTCCTGTATTCTGCATATTATGCCGTATCGATGCGGCCCGAGTTTAGGGATTGTGATGCACAGCAGAGAGATCAAGGAGTGCGTAGGAATGAATAAAAGTGCACCCTTTTTTTCTCTTTTCTTTTTGGTCAACGGTTTTCCCACACTTGCTCATAACTACCGTCTTATTTCCCTTGCGTGTCAAACCGCCTGACGTCTCAGATCTAACTTTACTTGCCACTGTTCTAAAAAAAAAACGGTGGCGCAAAATCATATATTTTTGGTACCGGTAGGAAACGGTGTGTCGTGAAGTACCTGGTAGCATATATCAGGTGGTGTTGTTTTGATGTCCTTTTGAACAAAGGCTTTTCTGTTTTTTCTTCCTCCATGCGCATCACCTAATATGTTCCACAAAAACCTCCAATACCCCTGACTGCCGATCACCCCTATTTTTATCAGATCATCGGAAACCGACAAAAAAATGAATATCAAGATATGTCACGTTTCAGCTATCCAAACCGAGTAAAATGTGATTTGTATCAAATATACAGCCTTCCTTAACCCCCTATCCAAATTTCATCTCCATTGACCACTTCCAAGGATGGAAAATCAACGTCTCAAAAATTGAGGGTCACGTGACTCGGTTATCTCTGGGAATCCTGAACTTTTTAAAATTTTGAAATTCCGGCAATTTGTCCGAGTGGTTTAAGGAGTTTGACTTGAATTACTATTCAGCTATCAAATGCGGTTTCCGCGCGTAGGTTCGAGTCCTGCAATTGTCGCCAATTTTTTTTTTTTTGGAACGCTCTACATTTTTTGCTCTTTGCACCGTTTTCAATAATAAATAATCAATTTTATATGCTCCTTGGTCTATCATTTTGTTTCTTGCGTCCACTCTGTCGCCTCCTCGTATGTAGGGAGGCCCATTTCTATGCCTGGAGGGGGAGGAGAATGGGCCGGTGGGGGAGAGTCGTCTTCCTCGTCTCCGTCTGATCTGCCAGGGTAAACGGGCAGATTTTGATTGGCATACAACGCCGGGTCGTAGCCGTCCAGCAGTTCCTGTTCTCTTCTATAATGGTTGTCTCTTCTGCAGAATCGACACTTATCAGGAACCGCCAGTGGCGCAGGAATGCAGCTGGCGTGAGCTTTATGGCCACAGGGCATGGTTCGCACCTGGCCAGGGATGTTAACGATGCCCTGGCACACTAGGCAGTAGGTGGTTTCTCGGTCGGAAGGTACGAAATGCGTCACGGGGTAGTCTCGTTCAAAGTCCTGGACGGTGAGAATCACCTTGGGCAGCGCCATGTTGGGGGTATCAGAGGACGACGTTGAGGATGTCGAACAGCTCTGGTTCATGCATTTGGAGGGCAGCTCTGTATCGGGTTTCACGCACTCGGTGTGTATCACGTGCTCCTTGCACGGCAGTGGCCGCACTTGCACGCCGTGCTTGACTACCGTGCTGCACACTCCGCAATGCAGCACACCCCTGTACTTGTGCACGTTGTGGGCCTGTGACGGCGACAGCGACGGTTCTGTGTCGCTGTCTGTTTCAGTTTCCGTGTCAGAGTCTGCGTTTGTGGTCGTTTCTGTGTCGTTTGCAGTCTTGAGGTCGCTATGATCGACATGGCCATCGTCCTGTGGAGAGGTGGCGTCGGTGGCGTACAAATCGGCTGTGTCATCGGTGGCATCGGTGGCAGTGGTATCGTCGGGAGTGGAGTCCGTGGAGTCGCCGTCGACGCCAGATTTGTTCTTGTCACGCTTCATTTAGCTTGATGAGTGGGTGTAGAGAGTAGACACTTTTTGAAACCGTTTTTTTCTTTCCGTTTTCTGACGTCTCAGTGCGAACCTTGGACACCTTTATGGAACCCAAAATGGGGGGATACTGGAGGTTTATGGGAGACATGCGTGGGAGTGTATATGGTATACGCGGTAGCCGTAAACCATGTTGCAGATAGGTCTGCTCTCAATCAGTTGTATTTTTTTTTGCAGAAATCCCCTTCATATTCATTTTCATTATGTTCCTGACTTTTCTGGGGTCAGTCCAACGGTCAAAAGTTAAACATGTCAAGATAAGACGAATGCGTGTACTTTGTGTTTAACTACCACGTGGGTTGTATATTTTTGCAAAGTTTTGTTTATTATTAATTACCTATTCAGAGCCACAAAAGTTGTTTCATGTTTTCACTACTCTTCTATTGACCTTCCCGCTTTCGTCATGTCGTCTTGTCATCTTCCGCCATTGACTCGTCCTGATTAGGCCTTGTCAATAGGCCAAACCTCAAGACATGAAACACGACAAAAGTCGAGAGAAAATGTATATAGATGTGCTTGAGAAAGTGTATTCTTGCTTGAAAATCAACAAACGACTCGAAAAATGAAATCTTTGCTTCTATTTACGGCTCTGGCGTCTCTAGCCTCGGCAAACTACATTCGAGCCCCCATCGAGTATGACTTTAACTTCATCGTTATGAACGTTTCGTTTGGAAACCCGGCACATGAAGTTCCGCTTCTTGTTGATACGGGCTCTTCCGAGACCTGGGCCAACCCTCTGGTGAACTCGTACAAACCTGACGCTTCTGCAACGTTTGTCAATACCTCCATTCCTGTCGAGTTGCAGTACGTTAAGGGCGATCTACTCAATGGTTTCATGGCTCAGGAGAGGGTCATGATTGGTAGCAGTGTTATTAGCGATGCCAATATTGCCATCATCGAAAAACCGTTTCCTCCTCACCCCAAAATGCGTCCTGATTTCGGATTTCTTGCACTGGGTCTTGAGGAAGGTGAAATGGTAACCCACAGATACCCCAATCTTCTCTCTCAAATGCGGGACCAGGGTCTCATCCGAAGAAAGGCCTTTGGAGTGTACGTTAACGATCTCGGAGGTGAAGTTTTGTTTGGTGGCTACGACCAGGACCGAATCCAGGGACAGCTCAAGTACGTCAAGATGGTCAACAATCGACTCAACCGAATCAAGGACTCCCCCACTCCCTATGAGTATGATGTTATCATCACTTCCATCACCCGAGAGGGTAAAGACGTTTTGAAACGACCTGGAACTCGGCCCAAGTGTGTGGAGACGTACGACGCCCATCTTGATACGGGTTACAGCATGTTTGTTGCTCCCCGGCACGTTTATGAAGCTTTCATGAGCGATTTCGACGCCAAACTCATTGAAGGCGGCGACAACGTGGTCGAGTGCGACAACCCAGCCAAAAAGTACGAGTACACTTTTGATTTCAATGGCGTTTCTGTCAAGATGCCTGGCGACGCTTTTATCATGGACAGAGAGGATAGCACTGGAAAATGTCGAGTTATGGTTGGTCCTCAGTCAAAGGAAAACCGAGTTGTTCTTGGACTGCCTTTTTTCAGATACACCTATGTGTATTTTGATCCTGAGGGTTATCAGATTGGTCTTGCTGAGCAGAAGAAGAACCCTTCAGGCCAACCTCAGATTGTGGTTGGAGAAGCTTCCACTGTTGCTTCTTGCTGGATTAACGTCGACTCTCTAGTTGATTGCAGAAACTGATTGTTTAAGCTGAATATGTTAAAGAAGAAGATGGCTCACAAGTCTGATAGTGAATTGTGTTCCTGTCTATTGGTACCCCCACTGTAGCTAGTTTATATTGTATTTTATGTCCTGCTTATTTAATTTATTATTTTGTTTGATTTTTAGTAAGTTTATTGTGTATTTATTCCGGAAAATTTTGTTTCGGTCAGAGTCCGTGTCGTCGTTTCCGTCTCCATCAACCTTGTTAGATATTGCTCACTATCTACGCACCCGAAGCTTATCACGGGCAAACCTACAAAACAGCGTTTGAAGTGAAACGTCGTCTGTCTTTGGCCCCTTGGCTTGCTTGTTTGGGCGTGCTGTCTCTCTTTGTACACGCCCCGGCCTTTCCCGTGTGCATCCCATTGGCAGATGGTTTAGATAATCTACGTGCGTGTCAGCTGCACCTCCATCTCTCTTGTCCACTTGTTTTGCATCTTCCGCCTCGTGCCGTTTTGAAATAAAAGCGCAATCGAGGCAATATTTTTCGATGCTTGCGCAAAGCCCATCGGCCATGTGTTTTAGATATAACTGCGAAAACAAGACAGCAGAGTAAATAAACAACATACAGGAGGAAGGAAGAATACAACAGCACGTCACACAGATCGTTAAAGTGGCAGAACCATCACTTCTGACAGGTCTTCTCACCGTTCTAGAAACCATATCCACCTAATGAAACACTATTTATCCCGTATATCCGGCTCGTCCATATATATTTATTGTCCTTGTTAGTCTCGTGCTCCCTACAATCTCCTTATTTAAAGTGTACATGTCACATTCAGGATTAATTTTTGTGTTTTTTTTTTTTTTTTTCTTAATTTTGGTGGAACGCCATTTAGGATTTTTCAGTACAGTTTAGCGTGTGCAACTCACAGTTTATCAAAACCTCTCCGACATAAACACTCCCTCCACCTACACACAGCCATGACGCCAATACGGTCGATAGAGCCGCAACCGGTGCGGCCGGCCCATGGTCCGCACAATTCGTTGCCCCAGCTGGCCATTCACCCTCAGCTGCGCTCAAACCCGGCGGGTCCGGCTCGGCCCTCTGCGGTGCCCCAGCCGAACGGTCCCCCGAAGCTGGCCCTCAAACCGGTGACACAAACACAACCTGTGTCGCAACCGCAGATCCAGAGCAATGCGCCGCCGCCGGTGCTTCAGCCTCGACCGCTTCCTCGCCTGGGCACGTCTTCGTCGTCGTCGTCTCCTCCACCTGTTAATGTGTCGGCTGCACTAAAGCCGCGCCATGTGAAAATGGAAGACGACCTGGATCTGGGCATGATGACGCAAAACTCGTCCATGTCGTACTCGCTTGGCGTGTCGCCGGAAATCACCAACATTGTCACCTCCAAGGAGTGGGTCTTGCCTCCTCGGCCGAAACCGGGCCGTAAGCCGTCCAACGACCTGCCTCCCACCAAACGCAAGGCCCAGAACCGGGCTGCCCAGAGAGCGTTTCGTGAGCGGCGAGCGGCAAGAGTGGTCGAACTCGAGGACAAATTGCAGGAGGTGGAACAGGAACATGACGAGGTGGAAAATGATCTCCGAGCAGCGCTGCAAAACTCCAACACGGAAAACAACAAGCTCAGAGCGGTCATTGAAGACCTGAGAAGCGAGGTGGAGATGCTGAGAGCACTCAAGGTGCAGGACTCCCGGGAAACGCTCTACGGATTTGTCGACGCCAACCCTCTGGCCGTCAGAGGATCCATGTTTCCCATGTCCGAACGAGCCCGACAACAGAGAGAGATGGAAAAGGAGCGCAAGAGCAACCAGCAAGGGAACGAGAAGGAAAAGAAACCGGTCGCCATCTTGCCCAAGGCTCGACCGCCGCGTAAACGACAGGAATCAATCATCATAGACCACCCTCCTTCTTCGAATACGACCACGAATCATGAACATGACCACCATCATAACCATCCCGATATCACCCCTATGAAACCCGACGAAGAACTGGACGACTGTGGACTGTGTGAGACTGGAGGAAACTGTCTGTGTGATACCCTGGGCCTCAAGGCGCCTCTGCCCGCTGAGGACCAGAACACGTATATTGTTGACGGTGTGAATCTCAATGAAATCAAGCCTGTTGCGGCTGTTCCTCTCAAGAAGCGTCCAGCTTCGAATGGAACATCCATGGTGATTCGAAAACGGTTCAAGCGAGTTTCTGAGGCCAACGAGATTGATTTCACCAATACCTTTGGTTCAAAGCCCACCACCCCTCCTGTCGCTGAACCTGTACATGTTCATGGTCCCGATTGCAAACATGCCAAGACCGCCACCACCAAGATTTCGCGCACCCCGTCCATCTCCAGCCTCAATAGTGCCGTGGACAGCAACTTTGTAGATAACCCATCGCCTCAAGTGGACCCTTGCGGCTTTTGTTCCAACGGCACTCCCTGCCTGTGCGCTGGCCTGGACGAGGAGCAAGGTGCCGAGAAACCGTGTGCCAGTGCAGCAGCAAAGTCCAATGACCCTGAAATCATTGAGATTGACGTGAATGCGAATGAAGTCGACTTGACTACTACTACCCCTCATTCGAACCAAACTGCCGTCGACCAGGTAACCAACGAGATTGCTGAAGTGTCTGTCACCGAAGAAGAGAACTCGTCATCCTGTTCATGTGCCAAGGACCCCAAGACTAACCTCTTTTGCACCGTGTTGAAGACGTCTGCTCGGCCATGTGACGAGTCTTCTTCTCCTGTTCTCATGTCTTGTACAGACGCTTACAACATTCTCAGTGGCCATTCCAAGTTTGCCTCTTCTTCTTTGGGCTCTTTGGTGAGCAAGTTGCAGACACGAGACGGCAAAGTCGACGTTGATTCTCTCTATGCTGCCCTAGGTACTTTGGACGGATGATTTACGATAACCAAACGAAACACAACATGAAGATACGCCATTATGACAACAACTAAGACGATACATCCTATACATACAACGATAAACGATAACGATAAGGAAACGAAATGCCACACAACATGAAAACGACAAAATACAAACGACTGAACTGAAACGACCTGAAAACGACAAATAACTGAAATGACTGTATATAATTAAATAACGAATAATGAGTGACCTATGTGTTCAAGAAACTACGTAAAAAAAAAAAAAAAAAA